>CAUYSK010078605.1:0-67629 GCA_963575035.1 Avahi laniger | reverse complement strand
TTAAATGAGATCACAAATGTGCTATGCTAAGTGAAAACTCGACATAGACCACTATTCTCAAAGACTAAAGCTCAGCCTCATAAACCTCATAAAATCCCAATCCCTGTTTGGAATAAGGTGATCTATTCTTTCTTTCATTGCCAACCCAGAGAAAACAAAATTCTCTCTAATGGAAACTACCTCCACAACTCTTTGTACTAAATACCCAGCATTCAGTCATAAAATTCCAGGCATGTGAGAAGACAGAATGGAATGACCAAAAGCCAAGAGAAGAATAAAAAACAAAAAACGGACAACAGAAAGAGGCCTATACGTGATCCAGATATCGTTGTTATCAGAAACAGACTTAGACATAACTGCTATTGAGGTATTCAAGAAAATAAATGCCAAGAAGAAAAATTTCACCAGAATATACGTACTAATGGGAATTATAGGACTAAAAAATACCGACACCAAAATTAAAGACTCAAAAGATGGGTTTAATAATGAATTAGACTCAACTGAAAAGACGACTAATGATTTAAATATAGCAATGTAGAAAACATCCAGAATAAAGTAGAGAGAGAGAAAATTATAGAAAACATAAAAAATGAATATTGGAGATACATGGGAAATGATTAAAAGTAAAAAAAAAGATGTATGTCAGGCCTGTAATTAGAATTCCTAGGAGAAGAAGAGAAATAGAATAAGGCAGAAGTAATATTTGAATAGACTCTGAGACATTTCCAAAACAGCAAAAAACTTTTAAGGCATAGATTCAAGAAGCTCTACTATGTCAAATAGAAAATAATAGAAAAAAAGTGCTCAGCTAGTTACATCACATTAAAGCTTTTGAAAACAAGAGACAGAAAGAAAGTCTTAAAAGTAGACAGAGAAAAAAAATATATTACCTTTAAATAAGCAACAATAAAAGTCAGTTGACTTTACAGGTGAAACTATAAAAGCCAAAACATAATGAAATGACTCATCAAAGTTATTATATGCCTAAACAATAATAATAACAACTAAGCTTTAATTCCATGCCAACTATAAATTTACCTTTTTAAAAAAGGAAAGATAAATAAAAGCATTTTAAGAAAATTCCAAGGGGATTTATTATCAATAAACTGGTACCAAAAGAAATCCAAAGGGAATTCTCTAGGAAGAAGGAAAATCATCTCTATCCGAAGAATGTTTACAAATAATAAAAGGAAGAGCAATGGGTAGATATGTATAAATAACTAAATGAATATTGACAGCTTAAAACAATAATAAAGATATCTTAGAAATAAAAATATACATTAAATTCAGGCCAATAATGATCAAAATACAAGAGAGGTACTAGTGGAAGTAAAGTTTTTGAAAGTCCTTGTACTGTCTGGGTTGTACCGATAAAATTAAATTATAATACAGCCTAAGAAATCAGGAATGCAAATTTACTATTATATAAATTATACATGACAAACAAGCTCATAAATAGGAAAATTGAATAATCCTACAAAAGAATGATCCTACATTCTTTATGATCCTACAAAAGAATAGGGAGAAAAGAAAAAGAGAACGGATGAGGTAAGTAGAAGTAATCAGTATTTACATTAAATATTATTTACTAATCACATTAATTAATGAACAAAAGTTGGTTATATTTAATTTTTAAAAATCTAACTATGTGTTGTTTACAAGAAACATGCCATAATTATATAGACAAAAGTTTAACACATGAGGATGGAAATATATACCATACAATGATCAATGGAAAGCATATACACACAGACACACATATACACATACAGAGAAGGATATACACACACACATATATATCATACAATATTCATCAAATAAATATAAATTGCTACATAACTTCATATTAAATAAATTTTAAAGTAAGAAATTCTACAGGAGATAAAGAGAGCTGTTTCAAAACAAAAGAAAGTTAATTTAACAGGAAGATGTAACAGCTGTAAATTTCTATGCACCTAGTAAGAGTCTCAAAATATTCCTTTTAATAATAAAATAATTACAAATAGCAATAAGCAAATCCAGAATTATTGATAAAACATAAGTAAATAAATAAGGAGCACTATACAAGAATGAAAACTTGACCCAAATGAAACACAAGACTTCATCTAATAGCTACAAAATATATATACTTTTTGAATACTTATAAAACATTTACCATTTATCAAAATGGAACACAGTCTGAGCCATAAAACATATTTTAAACATTTCCAAAGTATAGAACCATACAGAGTAAATTCTCTGATAACAGTGTAATTCAAATAAAATTCAACAAAAGATAAAAATTCAAAATACTTCTGAATAATCCAGGAATCAAAGGATAAATTGAATTTGAAATTAGAAGATATTTTAAGAAAACAATAATGAAAATATAAATATTGAATCTCATATGGTAAAGCTGATACTATATTTAAAGAAAAATTTAACATTCAATTCATATAGTAGAAAGGGATGCTGAATATCAATAGTCCAAGTGTTTATTTCAAAAATCCTGAAAAAGGCAATTTAAATCTATACAAAAAATAAGGAAGGCAATAATAAAGATCAGAAATCAATAATATAAAAGACTATATATTTAAATTTGAAAAGAAAAATCAAAAAACTAATTAAGAATAAGAACAAATCTCCAATACAAATGATGAAAGAACATTACTATAAATTCAACAGTCATTAACACAATAATGAGATAATATTATAAACAATTTTAAGTGAATATATATGAAAAACTTAGATGTACTGAACAAATTCCTATAAAAACCTAACTTACCAAAATGAATAGAAAAAAAAGAAAGATAAAATCTGAATGATCTGAATGGTCTTTAATCTGAAGAAATTAACCCTGGTATCAAAAATTTACTCATAAAGAAAACTTCAAGCCCAAATGGTTTTATTGGTAAATTTTTCCAAATATTGAAGGTAAAAATCTTATGCAAACTGTTTCAGAGAATAGGAAGCAAAAAACAAGTTATATGAGTAGCATAACTGTGATACTAAAAATTAACTATTTAAAAAAGGAAAATTATGAGCCAATATTTTTCCTGAACATAAACGTGAAATGCATAAATATTGGCAAATATAATCTGGCTTTATATACACAGAATAATATATCACAGCCAGCCCAAATTAATTACAGGATTGCACTAGCAATATATTTCTAGAAAATCAGTTAATGTAGCTTAACAAACTATCAGAATAAAGAATCATATGACCAACAATGATTCATCATAAAAACTCTTAAAGTAGGAATAGAACTTCTTTTATATGATAGCTTCTTTTTAAAAAACGTATAGCAAGTATTATTTACATTTAATATTGTATTAAACACTGTAATGGAGCACCTAGCCAATGTAACAATTAAAAGATTTAAAAGTTACATGGGTTGGAAAAGAGAAAATAAAATTACCATTATTTACAGACGATATATCTAGAAAATCCAAAATAATCTATACATAAACTATTAAAATTAATAAATATCAAGTCATTGAACCCAAGGTGAATATATTAAAAAAATTATATTTCTATATATTAGCAAAGAAGAAAAAAAACAATTAGAACAAAAAATTTTAAAAGTACCATTTCCAACAGGATAAAAACAAATTAGGAATAAATTAACCAAATGATATACAAGACCTATATGCAGAAAATAATAAAATCTTACAGAAAGAAATTAAATGTAACTAATTAAATGAAAGAATACAACTAGTTCATGGATTGGAAGACTCAATATTGTGAATTCTACTCAAACTATTTTATAAATGCAAACTATTCTATAAATGAAATCAAAATCCTGGCATTATTTTTTCTTTGAAAATTTACAAGATGACTCTAAAACTCCTATAGAAAAGCAAAGGAATTAGAATAGCCAAGGCAACACTGAAGAAGAACAAAGCTGGACGACTTATACTATCAAATAGAGAAGCTTGCTATATCGCTACACTAACTAAGACATTATGGTCTTGGAACAAGGACAGATAAATAAATCAATGAAACAGAAGAGAGTCCAGAAATATACCCACATGTAAATGGTCACTTGAGTCATGACAATAGTTGCACTGCAATACAGCATGAAAGAAGTGACTTTTTCAATAAATGATTCTGGGTCAACTGTATATTCACGCAAAAATTAAAATAGACCCTTACTTCATATCATACACATAAATCAACACCAAAAGGACTTTGAAACTTGCATATAAAAGACAAAGTAAACTTCTAGAGGCAAATAAAGGAGAATATTCTCACGATCTTGTGGCAGGCAAATATTTCCTCAATAAAACTCAAAAATAGCTAACCTTAAAAGAAAAGATTTAAAAATTGGCTACACTGAAATTAAGAACTTCTATTCATCAAAAAAATACCACTATTGGAGTGAAAAAGCCACAGAAAATATTTACAACATGTGTGTCCAACAAAGAATTCATACACAGCATAAAAAATTCTTATAAATCAATTTATAAAGACAATAACTTAGGGGAAAATAAGAAAAAATATTACTGAAGATTTATGAGACCTATGACCAAATGGAGAATATATCTCATCTAAAATCAAAGGACAAGTACAAAGGTGACAATAATATAGAGGATGAGTAATCAAAGTCTGGTAAGGGAACTGATTGAAGCTTCCCCAAACAAGTAAAATTTAATGTGGATTTTAAAAGATGAATGGGATGCCCAAAATGGGAAAGGATGCTCCAAGTAGAGGAATGATCATGTACAAAGTTAGGAAGGATCATATACAAAGTTAGGAAGGAATGCCTTCTACCACGGGGGTCCCAGAGGATGGCAATTCAGTAGCACTGGAGTGGAAGTGAGTGGAGGGAAGTGGAAGGAGATAAAGCACAGAGGTAAGGACTCTCAGCACAAAGAGCTTCACACGTTCCGTGCTTATGAGTTGGGTTCCATCTGGCAGATAACCAGGAAAGAAACATAATAGTACCTGCCCAAAAGGGTTTTCATGAGCATTCAGTTGGTTTGCATCATGCCAGCCTGGAGTGGTCTATCAGAGTTAATTGTACTACAAGGATGAAAAACCCCAGCAGGCTATGTCTGAGCCCACTACCTGGGCTCAAATACACCAGACCTTTCACTTCCTACTTTTAAGGCCCAGAATAAATCATTTAACTCCTCTGTTCTTCACTTCTGAAAGAGGGCAAAAAAAGTACCTGTCTTAGAGAACTATGGTGAAGATAAATGTGTTAGTACATATAACGTGCTTAGAACACTGCCTGGAACATAGCACTAAACATGAGATATTATTAGTGTCATTAACGAATAAATTGTATTTCTGCTTCCCACTAGAAAAGCAGCTTGCTATAACAGTCTTAAAAGACCAGATGCCCAAATACTATCAGTCCTTTACAGTTACTAATAGGTTGAATAACTTTAGACTTTTGAACTTTCTCAATGTCTCAGGGCCCATTTGTAAAAAGACAAATCACAAACCTCAATTTTTTTTTTCCCCAGTAATTGCTCCAGGATTTCAGCATGCTGAAATATGACTACTATGACTCACATACTGATTTTTTTTCATGATTATGGATTTTTTAGTAGCACATATTGGATTGATATTTAGCCAATTGTCAATGTTTTTGCCTGTTATGTTTATTTACTTGTTTGAAATATTGCTCGTGTTTGAGTTCATGGGGTAAAAAATCAAAATGTGATTAATAAGAAATTAATATAGCCCATAGGAAAGTTTTTGCTTTGAAAGAAAATGTTCCCTTACTAATTTTTTTTTACTGCTAATTATACAAAAACAGTTATGAGGCTTTTTTAAATTTCTAAACGATTACTACCATGAGAACTTCATCATATCAGCACCGGCATACCAAGGGGTAGGGAGATGAGTGAGAGATGGGCAGAGGCAGCAGGAATGAGAAGTATGTTACCACTGATATTATTTACAATTGCCAGCACATGCTGTAGTAAAAAGCAGACTGCCTTCTAGTCAATCTTATTATTGTTTTCAAATTCCCTATAGACAAGGCAGCTCCTGCTGCCCCATTTTGTTATACCATTGCATTTCAGAACAGGAAATCAATTATTTTACTATAGGAAAAATTCTAAGTGAAAAAAAGATAGGAGGAATTTTTTATATTATATGTAACATGATCCCAAGTATATTGCATATGAATATTCTATTTCAGAGATTTAAATGTGTGTACATGTATTTCTCTATTCATCTATTTATCTAACAGGGAAGAAAATTTTCTAACATTAGTAGCAGTGATTATCTCTACTGGGAGATTATGATTGAATTTTATTTTCTTAACCCTTTCTGTATTTTCCCTTATTTTCTATGAAGAATATATGTACTCTGATAATAAGAAAAAATAGTCTTTAAATATATATCTTTTGGACTAGTAACATGTGTTTGCTAGCAAATACTTTGTAAGTATTTTATCTGGATCATAATTGTTCTACTTTGAAATTTCAGTAAGTATCTCTATAATCCTCTGATAACCCATAGAGTAAAAAGGTGGAGAGAAAAACCCAGACCCTTTATAATACATAGGTCATTTGGATGATGCCCATTCACCCACAGGATTTTACCTGTTTATTTCCCATAAATCTTTCATCACATCCCTCAAATATTAGACTCTAAATCACTGACGTGTTTGTTTTTCCATTTGTATGACATAACAGAGTGCCTTGTACACAGCAAGGACTCAACAAGCATATATAGAATTAAACTATGTGTATATAGTTGAAATTTTTTTGCACAGAATTTTATTAACTTAAAATCAGATAATTAAGACATCTTAAATTAGCTTTAAGACAAAAAAAGCAATTTCCTTAAGATACAGGATTAAGCAGTTAGACTTTTTGTATTCCAACAGGAAACTGAAGTTATATTCTCACTTCAAGAAGACATTTTGTTTTCTGTTCAACATTAGTCAGCTTCAGCCTATTGCTAGCTTGCTGTTGACTATTGTCCCAACACCTGTTACAACCTGCTTTATATTTTTCTCTATGTTTTAACTAACCAAGATATTAATATGTCCAGGATAAGGTTTGATGACATCACTGTCTCACTCAAAAACATTTCATGACTCCCCACCATTCGCTTCTACAAAGTCAGATGGAAGTACCTCTACAGCTGGGCCTCAATGAACACCTCTCAACAACCCTGCCTCCCTTTTTTCCTACCCTATTCTACTTCTCCCACATTCCGTTTTGTCTGAAAATGCCACGCTCTCCACCATATATCTCCTACTGCTCAAAATTTATTCATCCCAAACGGCCTGTTAAAAAGTGACCTATGTGATGCTTTCCCAGTTACTTATTCTGTATCTTTCACTCACCTGACCCAGCATAGGGAAATTGCGTAATAACTGCTTGTAAAGTTTGTTTGAAAAGACTTAAGTGTTGGGAGGTTCTGCTGCTTAACAGGGTAGATAATCTCCTGTTTTATTAGGTCGGGGTTAGCATCTAATCAGTCTTGTTTTTATCTCACATTCTGTGTTTACTCACTCCTTTGCTTCTGAATCTTATTCAAGTTACTTCCAACTGTTTCTCCTCTGGGCCCTCGGGGTCAGGACTGTTGTTCTCCACGTCCAGTCACTGTGTTTGAGTTCTAATGTGAATCCTAATCTAGAGACACTGAGACATGTCTGTAGCCTGGATCTCAGTGGCTGCAGTTATGGGTCAACCATCCAAAGGCTGTTGTGAAAGTCATAACTTAAAGGCTCCTATAACTCAGTCTCTGTGCCTGCTTTCTGATCCCAACTTTGATGTCTCTGATGCCAACTTCAAATAACAACACCATTATTCCAATTGCTCAGGCCAAAAAATTTTAAGTCATCTTGTAATCTTTTACTTATTTCATACCCCACATTTAACTACCTTCAAAATATATCCAAAGCCTAGCCATTACTGCTACCATCTTGACCATCTAAGATACCATCGTCCCACACCTGAATTATTTTAACAGTCTCTGATATGGTCATTCTTAGACCCCTACGGTCAATTTTCAATACCACAGTCAGATTAAAAGTATCCTTTTAAGATATACCATGTTTGAAATTGATCATGCTTGCTTTTGTTCAAAATTCTCTGGTGGATCCCCAATTTACAAAGTAGAAGCCAAGTTCCTTATAATGGCCCTTGAGGATCTCCAATGTCTGGCTTTCATGTCACCTCTCTGAACTCATCTTCTCCTCATCTTTCCTTTGCTCTTTTAGGCCTAGCAACTTTGCTGTTCCTTTAACAAACAAGAAGACGTGTCCCTGTCTAAAGCTTCCACTATGTCTGGTGTCTTCTGCCCACAAATATATGCACAGCCTATTCTTTGAAGAAAGAACTTCAAATCTTCGCTCAAATCTCACTTTCTTAAGGCCTACTCTGAGCACCCTATTTAAAATTGCAAACTACCTCCCACCACCACTCCTAATTTCCTTTAAGCAACTATTTTTGTGGCATTTTTTTTTGACTTTTTTCTCTCTGTGTTCCTTATTTATTATGTTCTTCCCATTTGCATGTAAGCTTCATTTAAGGGCAGGCAGAGTTTCTTTGGTATTCTTATATATATTCCCAGAATTTAGAACAGTACCTGACATACAGTAGGCACTAAATAAATATTTGCTTAATGAATGAATGGGCCGCCAGACTTTTTAGCTATAAGGCTGGCGAAAGACAGACTGATCTCCCTCACAGTTGAGCCCAGCAGAAACCAAAGGACAGCTTCATTATCTGACTGCCCTTTTCTTCCTGCTTCAAATTTCCCCTATATTGGAACTCAGAGAACTCATTTCCTTTCAGTGCCTCCTGACTTCGTCTGCATTCTAGGTACTATACCTCATCTACTTATCATAACCTGTCAGTTCCAGGTGAGTTACTTCAGACTTCTAGTAACAGTCCAATGATGTCCTGTATGTGGTTTATTTGGAAACCAATGTTTCCACATCTCCACCTATTGATGTCAATGCTACACCCTCTCAATCAGGTCTTTTCCATTTAGAAATGTTGGGTCATTACTACTTTCCAATTATGATCATTTTGGTTTCACTACACTCTATTATCACTTACTAAAAGTCATTCCTATCATAAAAAAAAGCAAATTATTCATCAGTAAAATGTGGATAATGAAAGTACATATTTCACAGGGTTGTTGTGAAGGTCACCCTGAGATAATGCATGTAAAGGGCTTAGCACCGTGCCTGACACATAAGTGCTCAAACTGTATTCCTGCTATTGTTACCAGATTATATAATATAAATCCATTACTCAAAATCAGATGATAGCTCCAGTCCTGATAATAAAAATCAGCCAATTTTTTCAAGATAATTTGAAGAATGACTAGTTGAAAGACATCAGTGATTGATATAAAAGTATACATCACATGACGGATCTGTAGCAACTATAGAAGAGCAGGGAGAATCCTTTAAATACAATGTCAGTCTGATGTTACAGCTCTCATCATCTCAAAAGGCTCCCACAGCAAACTCCATTACATTTTATATATTATTGAGAGGACAGACAAGGAGAGTAATATGTTCTTATTCTCATGAAAGTTAACTTTTGATAAGATGCCTCAATGTGTACCTAAGATCCTAAGCTTATCACTTCCATATTAATTTTGAACAAGAATGCCTAAAGTCCATTTATCTCCTCTTTGCTCATGTTTCTTAACGCCCTATTGTAATACTATCTGCTCCTCCTTTGCAGAGTTATTTTCCCAGCTTAGCCCTAAAAACATCTGAGTCTGTAAAACTAACTTCTATCCCTCTGGAATTTAGGTCTTATTTAGGCATTAGAAAAGCTCAGTATTTTGTGATAATGTTTTATGATGCCAATTAGCTTCGCCAATTCAACAAACTACTAAAGAAAGGAATGTCATCAGAAAAATAACACACATATCAATAAGTATTAAAGAACTAAATAAGTGGTTTTTATTTTAAACTCGTGGCAGGAAAGAATGTGACTAAGCATAAACAATCATAATAAATAAGCATCATACTTCAGAGATCCCATAATACACAGAACTAAGTCTTGTGTCATAGTCAATAACAATCTCTCAAGGTACAGTAGAAAGATTGTATACTCCATGGCAGTCCCTACAGGAACTTTCTCACAGCTTATTTTGGAAAAAAGAGAATTTAAGAGTATCAAAGAGTAATAATTGATTAGAGAAAATGGTTTTAAAACATTTCTCTTAATCAGATAAACCACATGCACTTCTACATAATTCACATTTTAAATTCTTTTTTCCCAACTATTAATAGAGGTACAGGTGATTATTAGCAAGGTAAAGTCTCTGATAAATTTACTGTTCCCTACAAGTAACTGTATTTTTTTTTCTTTTTAAAGCTAAACTCCTTTCTAAATTGCCAATTTTTAAGTGAAAATCTGTTAAAAAATAAAAATCATGGATGATCTTTAGATTTTACCTGATAATATACTACAGAGTAAAATATCTGAAACTTATAAGTTACTGATGATTTTGGTTTGCAATCAAGTTGAAGATCTCATACAAATATTTGGGTTTTCATACTTTTTAGAATTTTTGCTTCCACAAAACAATACAATAGCACCACTATCACTAAACCAGAAATTTTTAAGCTAAAAGGACTAATTAGGGCAGGCATTAAATAATATTCCTTTAGAATTATGTGAGAAATATTTCAGTAAGTGATAATACCTAAGAGTTATTTAGCCAACTTTTGATAACAAGATGTGAAGTCTATAATGAACATGAACTTTAAAAATTTACAAAATATTATTCTTTTACATAAACGTGGAACCCTTGCATAATGTCTTTATTTAAAAATCCAATACAATTATTTTTTAAATTCTAGATGAAAAAGAAATGATATTTTTTCCCTTGCTCTATAGAACACGTCCCTCTCCTTTAGCTTTTTATCAAAGTTCTGTATCTTTTCAAATCTTCAAGTAAGAACTATGGTTTAGCATTTTTTCTTCAACATTTAATAGTTTTCCACAAAGGAAGATACCTTTTGCCCACCCCGAACATAAAATACATAAATCTGAACTATCTTCACAGGTCTTATTTTTGAACATTCTTATCTTTAATCAATATTTTCCACGTTTGAACCTTCTAAGCAATAACATTTGGAAAACATTGTGTTGCTCTGCAACTGATGAAGTATACATAATCATTATGATAATTGAGAAATATGTTTAAAATAGCTTATAATCTTAGCTGGTATTCCTAGTAAGATACTGTCTCATTAAATACTAAATTTGGTCAAAGATTGCCCTCACTTTAAAAGAACAAATGCCAAATCACAGTGATGGAAAAATATAAGCAGATAGTTTTTTTTTTTTGACAAAATTAAGTTCTGGAATAATATAGCAGAAGTAGGAGAAGGGGAAGGAAGCAAAAGGGAAGAAGGAAGAAAAGAGGGAGGGGAAGGGGGGAAGAACCTCCATACCATTCACAGGCTGCTAAATAACACAGTAGGTGTCATGTTAGATGTGTCAGCTGTTTCATTCAATTCTCACAAGGATTCTATGCAGTATTAGCATCTCTGTTTCACAGATGGGAAAGATAAAGCTCTGAGAGATTGCATTTGTCATGTCTAACATGAAATGCTGGTTGAGCTGGGATTCAGCCCAGCCCTTACTGACTCTAAGATTCAAAGTCTTCATACCACTCCATGATGCCTCTTAAAAAAAAAAAAAAGAGTCTATAGCTTTTTGTCCATAAAAGTTATCAAATCAATCAAGGAAGCACAAAACTGTCTTGCAATAAGGTTAAAAATTCCCTATATGGCACCTTCTTTCCTCTCTCCACTCTCTTAAGTAACTGCATTAAAAATAGCATACTTAATATCATTAAGGTTATTGGTAATAATGGAGGAAGCAAGCAGATGAATGAACTGAAAAAAAAAAACGCAGAATATGTTCTCTCTCTGCATAGCACCAGGAGTTTGGCATACACAAAGTATTCCCATACAGACACAGCAATAGTTGGCATGGAGAAGTCAGTACAATTTTAACAAGATCTCTCTTTCTCTCTCTTGCTTTCTCCCTTCCTTCTCTCCTGTCTCCCTCCCATCTTCCCTTACTCTCCCTTCCTGCTACCTTCCCTCTTCCCTTTCTTTCCCTCCCTCCCTCCACATTTCCTTCCTGCTCCTCCCTCCCTCTTTTCCTCCTTCACTCTCTCTCACAAATATACACTCAAACCTAAATATATATTAACATATAATACGTTTTGTTCAGAGATGTTCAACTTAATGTCACAGAATAGTAACGTCATTAAATCTGACTAAGCAAAATATATTTCCTGGAAAAAATTAATTTTGACTCGAATTCAAAGAATGAAAGGATTCAGTGTGCGAATTGCAACACCGATAGGGCAGTGAGGAAATTCTTAACGAAAATTGGGAACATTAGGACAGAGATAATTCTAGTCTAAAGAAGGCACTGATAAACATATAAATGTCACTTAGCTTGGCAGGATATGGTTGCAAAGTGAAAGTGATACCGATGGAAGTAACACGCCATGACACAATAAAAATCATTCATATCATGAGCTAATTTAGTAAGGCATGGAATACATTAAAATAATCTTAAGTTGGTAAGCAATATTAAGATTTGGATAGGGACACTAGATTTAAAAAACACTAAAAGGCTTTTGCTTCATATCTTTCCCTAAATCAGTGAAGATGCCTGGGGTGGTGCAAAGACCTGTTTAATGCCACAGTTGGTGTAGAGTCCCGGTGACCAAGCCTCTCCGACTACTTTTATAACACCGGCTGACTCCCAGAAAGAGTCCCCATTACCTGTTCATCTTCCTCTTTGCATCCGTGGGGCCAATTGACAGTTAATATTTCTCTATATTGCTAATAACTCCCAAAGCCATAACAGACACACCCAGGAACAGTAATTCAGGGAGGAACCAAGCCCTGAACTCAGGTGATGTGGTACAGAATTACTCTGCCCTAATTCTCACTAGACTTTTGCTTATGTGTCTTCTTGATGCCATATTTCGCAAGAGTAAGACTCACTTCTCACAAAAGAAGCTAGCCTAGAATTAGGAAACAGAGATGCAAATAATATTCTGGTGAAACATTTAGATCCAAAGTTATAACTTTATGTGCCACTGAGTGGCTAGGAAATAAATTACTTTAATGAAAGATGACTTTTTTAAGTAATTAGAGGGGATGTTTTCATAAGAGGAGTTCACAGTAATTAGGAATATATGCATATATCATCTTGGGAATACTTCTTGGGAGACAAATAATTACATGGGAAAAGTCTTGCTAGACACTATCAGACTTTACAAAGTTGACCCAAATGTAATTATGTCAACGACATACTGAAAAATAGAAAGGGATGGGAAAAAAAAAAAACAAGCCAGTAAATTAAAATATGTCCCTTTAGGGCACAAGTAAGATATTATCTATAATTAGATTTTCCCAAGGGAAAATTCTCAAGCAAAACAAGCAAACATAAGCAAAAATAAGTAAAAGAAAGAAAAAAAATCTTTTAAACAACTTCTAAGTGACAATTGGCAAAAATAAAATTAATGAAAAAACCAACAGACTTTTGAAATACTAAAGGGATCACATTCTGCTTATAAAACCAAAATGATTCAGATTCTATATAACTTAAGCTAGAAATAAGAGCATATAAATTAGTGAAATGTAAACATAAAATATTTCAAATATTTCCAGTAAAGACAGATGGGATATAGTATCATTTTTAATTCCTTTCCAAGGGACTAGAAGGTTAAGTTGGTGCTTATAATCAGACTTCAAATGTTTGGACCTCTAAGCAGACTGCTTTTGGAGTCTTTTCATTAATTTAAGATTTTTCCATAAAATGGCATTTATTTTCATAAGTACCTTATCTCAATTGCAAATAGAACAGTGAAAATGGATTTAAATTCTTATCTGAGATCAATTCCTGGGTTCTGCTTTGCTGGTTCCTAACCCTGCTTGTTTGGCCTCATATCTCCACAGAGTTTTACATTGTTGATTACCAAAACAATTTCCCTGAGAAATGTGGAGGCAATAAACTTTATTCTATCCCTACTAAAATATATATTCTTCAGATACTTTATGAAAAAAAGATCGTCCCTTTACAATGCCATGACAATTCATTGAGCTACCAATAAAGATAACTTATCCTCTGAAAAAGGTTCAAACCAAAGTTTATCCTGATGACTACTAGGCTTCCATTGATTCTGAAGGATAATAAGAATGTGATTTATCTGTTGAGTAAATGACAGTCATGAAAACCATATTTAATCTTTAAAAAACAATGTGTTCTGCAAGCTTTTATTTCATAATATTTGCTCTTCTCATTTTAAACGTTTTCATAGGATCTTGTCCAGTTATAAGATAAAAAATCTTAAATTTTTAAAAATCAGGGTCAATACTTTTTTTTTCCAAAATATTTGATCCTTCAAAAACCTTTAAATAAACATGGTGACATGAAGAATTTCCAAAATACTTGAGAAATACACATTCCATGCATATGTAGCCAGTTCGAACTCAGTATTTATTGCATCTGGGGAGCAACTAGCACATTCTCCAATGCTTTAAAAACCAACAACTAAGTTATCTGTTATGATTTATATTCAATAACAATATACTCTATTTGCAAGATCAAAATTTATTTCTTTGAATTCAGCTTGGATATATGTAAACAAATCCAATAAAGGTAAAAGTCTTTCTTATTTTATGCCACTTCGATTTTATGGAAGAGAAGCAGAACATTAGGTCACTATTTTACAGTATAGACTTTAATTTCCTCAGCTTGCTAATGCAAGGGGGAGTTCCCAGCAGACAATGACCAGGTAGAGGATACTTACTTGTAGACACTCATTAAATTCATAGCTGCCAGATTACTAAGAAAGATACATCAAAAAGTCATGACTAATAGTTTCCAGTGAGTGCTAGTCAAAAAACTTTGATAGTTCCTGAACGAACATTTTACATCACAGAAATGCAATGCCCCAAAGGAAACTAGCTAGGGTGTAGGCTGATGAATGCATAACTACTAAGTTACTACAATAATCATCTTAATCTTCACTAATGTATTGTTTTCAATTTTCCTTTAACATTTTGGTTCAAAAGCATATTGAGTCCCCAAATAGAAATTAGCAAATGTTAGTACTTGATATTTATTATTTTGCTATTATAAGGACTCATATTTATTCTTGAATTTTGTTCTGTTGTTTTACAAAATACAATTGTATCATTTGTTCAGCAAGCACAGGATAGCATAGTTTAAAAAATATTCATGGTTCAATTCAGAAAATTGAATTGACAGTTCAATTAATGCAATCAAAGTTTGGTCACTTACTGTGTGCCAGATTCCATAGCTAATTTTTTAACAGTTGGAGTAGATTAGTACTTCGTTAATATGATACTGCTAAAGAAGTTAACACAGATAAAAAGTCAGATTATTTCAGCTCAAAAGGTTTGGGGAAAAATCACTTTACTTTTGTAAAGCCTACCTTTGACATTAGCCTCAGAACATTGTGTCTCCCTAACATGATTGCTAGGCTTTTAGTTGCCTCTCTTGCAAACTACCATGTCACTGCAAATTTCAAGGGTCTTATATTTCTGCACTTCATAAAAGCATGCTTTTTCAAGCATTTCTGTGTCTTGTTGACACAGAAGAAAGCAATGTCGTATCTATGTGCATCCTAAGGTCCCTTTCAGAGCTAAATTTCTCTATTGTCTAAACTTTGTAGCTAAAAAAGTAGACAATTTATTAAAGGTAAAAATCAAAACCTTTTGTCCATAACATTTTAAAACTCTAGGTTGAGCTTGGGGAATTTGTTGTACTCTACAAATTGTTTGTCATGGTGCTGAGTACAGAGAAAATTTTCTATAACATTTATTTAATGATTAAAAGAAAATTTCTACAGTTTTGAGTTCTAAAATAGGATTTGTGAGATGTATAAGACAATATAAACATATGATAAAGAGCACTAAGGCCTTAAAATGCTAAATATATCAGGAACTTACTTTAGAATCTTACATTATCAAGCTGATTTTATACTGTTTCCACACAACTCAGGAAATAGATTAGTTAATCTATGGTTTATTTAATAGCATAAAACATATTCAGAGGAAGAATTAGTACTCAGTCCTATTAAGAACAAGGAAAATTTCACCTGATCCACCAATATATTTCCTTTCAGAGAGTAAGAAAAATGTAGGTGTTTTAAATTTATGAAAGCGTCAAAGCACCTTATACCCAGACCATATACCTTAGCCTTCTGGGGAAAGTCTTTTGGGTACAGTAAGAAGAGACGAAATCTCAACTTTTATCAGGGACCCAATGCCAATCCCTCAGGATTTATGCTATACATACAGAGATTATTTTATTAACATATGTATCTGTTATACTGCTCCGTACTTTCGTACACATTTCAAATTTTTCATTTCAAAGTAGAATGTAATTACCTTTCTGGCTTCTTTAATCATCTTCCGAATAGTTTCCTTTATTGTAAGTAGGTGTGCTCTTGGTGGATGAAAGAGGAGGTCTATATGGGTTCCCCCTAAGAGTCCAGGCATCACATATGGCCAGCCTAAGTCAAGATTTGGAGCTTCCACATCAGACTCAATAGGCCAGTAAGTCCCTGAAGATGAGGTATCATCACAGGAATTATCAGTACCATGTGCCGTATTTTGTGCAACTTTCTGGACATTTTTCAAAATATAATTAATTTCTTCCTCAGCTAGAAAGTCTGAGACTCGTTCCTTGACAAGAAATTCTTGATATGCTTCTAACCCATATTCAATCAGAGTATCAATGGCTACTCGATACCATTCCTTGTAGTGTGGCTCAATGTAGTTGTCAGATTTACACTCATCATTCAATGAGGAAAGCAACGATGAGGTCTCCATGGCTGCAAGCATTTGACTATGGCACTTCCAACTGTCCATTCATGTAGTAGTGAGATGTATCTGATATTTGAAAAGAAGGAAATTAAGATCAGTTAGAATTCTATAATCAAATGTTTTAAGATACATGCCAACTGTTACTTTTACATTTATTCATTTCCATCACCAGCAGCTCAAGATGACATATATTTCATATCCAAAATGACATTAATAGCACCATAATTCACATATCTAACACAATAAGCTAAACAGATTTCCTTTACAGGCTGCTGTTTTATTTTCCTTTTCCAAGGTGTCTCTACTTTCAAATTTTCACCTAAGATAATACAGCTTCTTTCTCTGACATCCAGAAAGTCTTTCTTAACTTTAACCTGGGACTACATATGGCAGTATCAGTTGCTATAAGCCGTCTGGATATTAAAACAGAATTAGAATACAATCAATGCCTAGCCAGCCATTTATACAAGTCTCTACTGAGTACATGTTATACCTATAATAACATGCTAGATGAAATGTAAAAAGCACAAAACACTTGTCTTCCAGAAACTTATTAATTAGTTGAAGAGACAAATTGTACACATAAAACTGTTAGTTACTATTTTAAACAAAGCTGTGTACTGCTAAGAGCCAATATGAGTAATGCCTGGATTCAGTGCTTTAAGAATAAAAGCAAGTTGGGACCAGTATGGAGTAAATGAGTTTTGGATAGCCCTGTGCTGGAGGTGGGCTTCAGGTGAACGTGGGGTGACGAGTAAGAATTTGATCAGGCCAAGAAGAAATATTTTCATCCCACACAAGGGTAAAAACAAGCAAAAGCACAGAACAAATATGAGCTTAGTATATTCAGGAATTAGAAAGAAAAATAAAAACAAACTTGGCATGCTGGAAAACAGCTTCCTTTTATTAGGATTTGGAGATAAAGTTGAATAGACAAGATAAAGCCAGGGGGGTATGGAGGGACAAAAGAGATTTCTGTGATTCAACAAAACTTGTGTTTAAAACAATTAGTCTGGCAGTAGCAGGGGACTGAAGGAGAGACAGGTAGCTAGGAGAGTCTTTCAGCTTTCAAACACCCAGTGAGGAAGTCACAAGACTACTCAAGAGACAGTTCAAAGAAAGAACCTCTGAGATTTGGTTATTTGACAGCATATAGATAATGAAGGAATTTAAGAATCAAAGATAATTTGGAAATTTTCCTTAGAAATAAAAATCTGTCTATTGAAGCTCACACTTCATTCTTCAAAATGCCCATCCAATGTTATTCATTCAATTATTTGCCCAAAATAAAATAAATGTATTTAATTATTTATTGAAGTTAATAATCTATTGATATGTACCAGGGACACATGCTGAAACTTTCATAAACTTCTCAATCTTTGTAGAAGAAGGTACCATCTTCTTCCCAATCACCTTTCACTCAAGTTCAGTGGTCTCAACAAGGGAGATAACAGGGGAGATTTGCTCCCCAGGTAACAATATATGGAGACTTTTTTAAATGTAACCACCTGTAGGAGGGCTACTGGCTTCCTGTGTGTAGGGAGACCAGGGATGCTGCTAAACATGATGCAAAGCACAGGAAAGCCACCCATAATAAGGAATAATCCCACCCAATATGTCAATAGTGCCAAGGCTGAGAAATCTTCACCAAGTTGCATTCATATGCATGATATACCACTAATTAATAACCTTCAACAACATTCATTAAAGTTCTCTTTTTCACATTACAGTCATTTTTAACAAAGAAATAAGGTCCGTATTCACTTGACAGAATTGATCCATATGCTTACAGTTTCCCAAGGTTTAGTAAGGTATTGTTTTCATTTGATAATTCCAGCCCATAAAGAGACAAGCATCTGGTTACTACATTAGAAATCACATCTATAATTCATAATTGTTAAAAGTCAAGGGAACTACAGGTTGTTCATAAACAATCTAAGTTGTCTGAGAATTTATTTAATATTTAAAATTTAACTTATGAATTCCTATAACGTGACATTAAACATCTGTTATCTATTTGGAAGTTAAAATGCACAAAGTACATTAAAAATATTACTTATTTCTAAATTATATCTGCAAATAAATACAACTATAAACAATTCATTTTTGAACTATGTGCAAACTGAGAAATCACAGAGATCAAAAGGATTATGAAAGCACATAAAACCATGAAGACATAAATGAAACATTAATTATGAAAAAAAAACTGGAAATAAGAAAAAAGTAAAACACTATAGGACTAATCAAGTAGGAATGCCAGATGCCATGCAGAAAAACATACTATAGGAAAAATATAACAGCCACAGCAATGAGGTTAAGATAAATGTACATGAGTTAAGACTAATAAATACACTTGATATTGTCCTGCTGGAAAGATAATGCTTTAGCCACTCCAAGGCTCCTTTATCACAAGAGCTGTTTACAAGGGATACTTATGAAGGAACTATCTATAAACAAATTTTATCAGAGAACAACAAAGTAATGACACTTGCATAAATGAGTATTGCAATAAAATATCACCTGTATTTAGTTATAGAATCAATACAGCACTCTCAACAGTTCAATCACTGAATATTTGGAGAGCTTCATTTGAGGACAAAGTCAGATGTGCCTTTTAATATATAAAAGTAAACCATTATTTTATTAAGAACTATTAAAAACCCCTACTATGTATATTCTTTTATTAGACAAGGTAGAGTTAATGAGAAAAATAAAATCTCACTATGACGTAAAAGCTGAGCAGACCATGAAGCTTATCTACTACTTAACTGACTCATTCCAGAAAAAAAAAAAAAAAAACTCCTTAAAAATCCATGACTCAAAAACATTGCAAATTATATTTGATAATGAATATTTAGGGTAATTTGTAGCAAGAAGAATTTCCAAATGTAAATTCTGTAAATATACAGCTATAAAATAAGGCATAAAAAATTGATTGCAATTCATGGGCTGCTCTAGAAAACTGTTTGGAAGTTTCACATATAACACATACAGCTAACATGCAATACAACAAATGCATTTTGGGGATTTATCTAAGAAAAATGAAAACTTATCTTCACACAAAACCTACACATGACTGTTTATAGCCTATTCATCCATAATAGCCCAAAGCTAGAAACAACCCAAACATCCTTCAACAGGTGAATATTAAATTGTGGTACACTCATACTATGGAATACTATTTAGCAGTAGTAAAATGAATGGTCTATTGATACATGCAACAATCTGGACAAATCTCCAGAGAATTATGCTGAGTGAAAAAGCACCAACCCCAGAAGTTATATGCTACATAATTCCATTTGGTTAGATGTTCCACTCTTGAAATGACAAAATTATAGAAATGGAGATTGTATTAGTGGTTGCCAGTGGAGAAGGGAGGGATATGGAGGGGGAGGAGGGTAGATGTGGCTATAAAAGGGCAACAAGAGGGATTTTTGTGGTGATAGAAATATTCTGTATCTTGACAGTATCAATGTCAATATACTGGTTTTGAAACAATATTAAAGTTTGCAAGATAGTATCACTAGAGGAAACTGGGTAAAGGATACAAGGAACCTTTTTGTATTATTTCTCAACTATATGTGAGTCTACAATTATCTCAAAATAAAAAGTTTAATTAAAAAATCATACTGATGAGCAATGTGAATTCTTGGACATAAAAATAACAAAAATAAAAACAATGTAGGAACAGAGGATGGAAGCTCATCTGGGGGCTTCCAGGGTCAAACTGCCAGGTTTAAACCCTGCTTCATCAATTAGCATGGAGCTCTTGGACAAGATACACATGTCCACAAGCCTCAGTTTGGGCATATGTAGAGAGAAGGATAACAGCAATCTTTATCTTACTGGATCATTCTAAGAAATAAATGAGGTAATGCATTGCAAGTGCTTAGCTTTTAGTATTACTATTATTTTTGTTATTATGACCATTTTTCGTTTTCACAATCTGTTACAATCTAATATAAATATGCAAATAAGTTTGATCATAAGACATTTTAAGATAAAAAAGATAATGTTTTCTGTCATGTCATTACTAACGTCACATAATTTGTAATTATTTAATCACTGCAGTATAAGACAAACAACCAAACCCAATCAGTTTGTTTATGGTTTCTGACCTTAGAAGATTCATTGAAAAGACTTCTGAAACAATAGGTCAGTGGAAAAATGCTCCAAAGGGAAATTTACGACTTTCTTAAATCACAAATAGTTTGAGGCTATAATTACCTAATGTGCGAGCAGATGACCCAAAGTCAGGATTTTGATGGAAAGAAATAGAAAAAGGATCACAGGTGCTAATACTGCTGTGGTCCCTTTTCCAACATCTTTCTAAAGCTGTTTTTCTTCAACTGTTGAATATTGTTATGGGTTGAACTGCACCCTCCAACAAGATATGTTGAAGATCTAACCTGTAATACCAGTGTATGTGACCTTATCTGTAAATGAGGCTTTTTCAGACATAATCAAGTTAAAATGAGTTCATATTGCATCAAGGAAGACCCTAATCCAAAATGATTAGTATCTTTATAAGGAGAGAGGAGACACAAAGACAGACACACAAGACAGACACAGGGGGAGAACTCCAGGTAATGACAGAGGCAGAGATTGGAATGCCAAGAATTGCCAGTAACACCAGAGATAACCGAAAGGCAAGGAGCAGATTCTCCCCCAGAGCCCTTCAAAGAGAGCATGGCCCTGCCAACACCGTGACTTCCAACACTTAGTCTTCAGAACTATAAGGAATAAACTCTGTTGTTTTAAGCCAATATTTGTGGTATTTTGTCACACAGCAGCACTAGGAAACTAATACAAATGCATACAAAAACGATTTTTATTTTAACTTCAAACTTTTTAAATAAAAGAACTTAATTAATAAAAGTAAATTTAACATCTAGAAATGTGGGGGTTTTTGTAGTTTATGTGATATAATGGAACTAGTTCTCTGATATAACTTCAATGTTAAGCAAATATCATTAAGAAACATTTTGCAATCTTTCAAATATTGACAAAAAAATTCTCAAATTAGTCTTTCATGTTTTGGTAATTGACTTTATAATGTATACCAAAATGTCTGCCTATAGAAGGTAAGGAAATGTTTCATAAAGGATTGCTTCAGAACATCTGTCTTACATAATCCATGTCCCGTAACAGTTGAAAGTCAGATATCTTTTCTTTCTCCAAATGTTTAGTTGTCAAGATTGTGTTTGCCTTTGAATTTGATTACCAGAAATTTAAGATGACAATTAAAACATTAAAGAATCTACTATTAAATTAAAAATCCACTATAATACTCAAGCTGTCAACTCCAATTTATATCTAATTTTGGCATCCAAACTCACTAAAAGATTCTAAAGTGGCTTCATAATAACCCTTATGACAAAATGGCCCAACAGCACAGATTATAGTCATCCACGCTGTATGATTTTCAGCAGGCCAAGGAATATACGAACACATGCCACACTCAATCACAGGGTATTGGGTGCAAACATCTCCATATGATCATCACCAGTAGAATCAGCCATCTTATCAAACTCAAAAAAAGGACAAACATAAATGCTTCCAATTTATTTTATAAATTCCAAATGGAAATTCCATTTGTGCATACTTACTCATTTCTTAATCTCCTTAATTTCTTTTAATTGAAGGGTGAAGGTAGCAATATCACTTTCATACCAACGTAATGCCAGGGTTTGTTTACATTAGCTGTTATTCGATATATTTGCCAGCCCTGATCTAAACTATAGAAATTTCAAATATCAGGGGAAAAAATTTCCCGATATATGTCAATGACATTAAAAATAACAATTCACTATCATTTAGAAGCACTTATTGCATAATTCCTATAGAGAAATTCATGAGAAAAACAATTAACAGTTTACTGAGAGAGCTTATACTAAATGTTCAATACCAGAGGATTACTCTATGCATGGTTTAAAATGTAAATCAAAAGTAAATTATTCTTTTAGCAACATCTAAATTACCCGAACTGCATTCTATCATGATATCAGCATTCCCGAAGCCCTATGAATGGGACAAGGCCATCCTGATGATGCTGTATTTTGTGCTGGGCCAAAGTACTTCCTCCTTGGTCTGGCCCCGATCAGTAAGTGCAACAATTATTTGGATGAATAAATAGAAACCTATTGATATAATCTGAAGAAGTGAACAATAGTATATTAGCTAGTTGCCAGAATAAACATTCGAAATGATGTTAAGGTGGTGAAATAAGAAATCAACATGAATGATATTAAGTTCAAGTTTGAATTTACATCAAAAATTAACTATACAAGTACAGATTTGGGAAGGGTTTAGGTCCATGAAGAACAGTTGAAAATTCAAATGCTTAGTCCAAAAAGAACACTAAGAGAGACACATAAGAGTAGTCTTTGATTACATAAAGTGGGGAAGCAGAAGTATTTTAAGGAACAAATGACAAAACTCACAGGTTTCCTCAGGGGCACAATGGCTAAGATGGCACAGGTTTTGACTTCCGCTCTGCCACTTCTCAGCTATAAAACCTCAGTCACATTATTTAAGGTTCTCAGCCTCATATTCCTAACCAGGAAAATGGGTAAAATAACAACCTCAAAGGGTTTCTAGGGGGACTAAATGAGATGAAAACTGCCATAAAAACCGCTCAAAAAAATTGTTAGGTAATAATCTGGGAAGGAGTTTTCTTTAATAATAAAGCTGTGTAAAACTATACAGCTCTTCTCAGTTTCTTGAGTCAGCCTTCAAAGTTCAGCTGCATTACCCAGGGCAAGGTATAGGAGGGTGGGGGAACTGGGGAGCTTCCATGCCCTCTCCTGGCACATCACCCTCTCAGCCAGTCAATGTGTTCACCAACCTGGAAGCTTCAGCTTCATTTTTTTTTTTAAGCTAACTAAACAACATTATATACACCTGTGTTCAAATGCAAAAGCAAAACAAGAATGTTGAAAGCTGCCTCTAATGGTTTTAATAGCATGCAAAAATGTTTGTTATGAAGCTATGTGGATAACAAGCAGACTACAAAACTATAGAAGAGTAAAATTATAATTGGAGAACATTCATCCAAAAACAAAAGGAAAACACACACACACACACACACACACACACACACACACACAAAATGCGGATCGTTTTCTTTGATTGGTGGTTCTACAGGTGATATTGTTGAAGCTTCGTTTCAGTTTTCTGTATTTAACAAATGCTTATCAATGAATATGCATTATTTTACAATGAGGAAAAGGAAATTTTTAAAAAGTACCTTAATAGTTATTTTTGACTTTGGAATAGACACCTCTTTTCTCATTCATGTACTGAGTTGACCGGAATTGGTGATTCAAAACCCTATATGTCAAAGTTTAATAATTCTTAGGAGCAACATATTAACAAGTAAAGAATATCCAGAAACTAAAGCTATATGAGTACACGAACCACAAAGGAAAAAAAAATTAAAAATAACCTGATGCACTTAACTGGGAGGTAGCAAGCAGCTCACTGACACACGATATCATCCCTGACTCTCGGGCTAGTACAACGGGCACTGCATGGAGTTCTCACAGCCACCCCTGCACATGCTATCACTTCTCATGTTTTATTTAAAAGCGTCATTCTCCACCCTCTCCACTAGACTATGAGCTCTGTGAGGACAGCGATTGTGTCTCTTTAACACAATTCTAAATGCTCAATAAGTACATAATTGTTAAATAATAAGTTAATAATACACTGCCTTAATAACTCAAGGTAACCGAAGGAGAGTTGACCTTAATAACTCAAGGTAACTGAGGGAGAGTTGATTAAAGCAGCAGCCAGAAAATGCTGAAGGCAAAAATTTTTAACAATTATAATACCCATGCAGAACTTTTTAAGATTTAAATACATATTTGCTTATGTTAAATGGAGGTTAGTTTTTTGGCAATATGAAATATTACCCATTTGTGAAGGGCTTCTGAAAGAATAATCAGAAATGTATGAGTACTGTAAAAGTAATTAGGTAGATTGGTAGATCCCTATCAAAAACGTAATGAGAATTTTGTCAGAAGAATGGAGGTGATATCATGTCTCTTTTGGAGGTTCTCCCTAAATTTTTTTTCATTGTTTAATTATGTTAAAGTCATTCTCCAAGCAGTTTCTGAGCACTGAAATTAATTGTAATGAAATAAAGTTCTTATTTCTAAGTCTTCTGTCTCTCAACACCAGTAGTGATACAAATTAGTCGCAAGGCATTACTGATTTTTCCTGTGTTTCTGGTATCAGTTTTGTTATTATCTAAATTTATTTCAACAGGAAGAAAGGATTAATTGGATGCTTAAATAGATTGTGATTACAGATGTTTGGTATATAATTAAGGTGAATTGGACTAAACTATATATTCCAGAGCAGTCCCTGGGAAGTTGAAGTCTGTATTTTCCAACTCGACAAAACAGAGCAGTGAAAGGCTAAAGTTCATCCAATAAATCATCCAGATATGAACCCAGATTCTGGTTTCAAGAAGAATGTATATCTCTCAACTCTAAAGGTAGGCAAAACTTGCAGCTGGATGAAGATCTCCTTTTCTTGAAAACACTAAATAGTGGCTATCGTTAGTTCCAATGATATCTGAAAATCACTGCTAAGTTACCCTGAATGCCAGGTTCTAGAACAGAAGATGAAGAATTTCCCTCAAACATCATCAAAGCTAGTGATTTTCCTATTGCCAGTCAGGGTTTGGATGTGGGAGTCTGCTTGTCTCTCTTCACTCTTCTTTCTCATTACTCTCCCAGGATGATTCGTCTTATATCCACAGACGACTTGCAAATCTCCAGACTTAACTGCTCCCTTAAGTTCTAGACTCACATGTCCTATTGGTTTGTGGATACTTTCCCTGGCTATCAGGGTTTCTTTCCTCCTCCTCGTTTAACATTCTGAGTTAATTCCCACCTTAGAAGCTTTGCTCCAGTTGTTCATTTGCCCGAATGCTCCTTTTTTTTCCCTTTCCTATCTTATTCGTACGTCACCTTCTTCAAGAGACCTTCCAGACTACTCATTTTAAAGAGAACCCACTCTCTCTACCATACTTAATCTTATCACCGTGCTTTATGTAATTTATTGTACTTACTACATGAAATAATTAAAGTATTTATTTACTTGCTATTGCCTGTATCCCCCTCATTAGCACAGAAGCTGCTTAAAGGCTACAGAGTTGGTACATTGTACTTTATCAGTGGTCCATCGTGTTGGTTCCATATTTTGAGTATCACCACTGTCTTGGACGAGGTAGTCCAGTGTGTTGAATTCTGCCCTTACTGTGCAATTACAAAGGAAAAATAACTAGGGATCTGTCTAACTACCCCCTTACTTGTTTGCCTTGCCTCTATTCCTGCTCACTTCACAGCACTCATCCCTAACTCCCTAAATACCACAGGAAGTAGGATCCAGGCTCTTTCAATCTCAGTTTCAAAACCTCAGTATAATTTATAACAGATATTTTTAGACATAAATACCACAGGCAGCAAGAGCCCCATGGAGTGAAATGTTGAACATGTGTCATATGCACTCTTGTCCCACCTCTTGGGTCTATTTAAGAGAAAAAAAAAAGTCACTTTTGGTACCTGCTGACATTTACAGAGTAAATGCTGTAGGAAAACATAATAAATACAAGCTCCAATATGAACTCTTAAAATGTCTCCGCAAATACATTTAACAAGAGCAGTGTGCTTCATCTATGAAAAAGTGGAAGTCTGTAAATAAGATGTCTTAAGCAAAATAAGTATTTTCCTTAGTTATTTTAGAATAGCTATCAAAAGTAAAAGTGTTATATATATTTAGCAGCAGAAAAGCAATCTCAGACTGTTAGAAAGTAGAGCTTTAAAACCAGAAAGAATTTTGTGGATATTGTGTAAGTGGACACACACACAAAAAAAATAAATATATGTTAATTAAATTTACCTTGGAAAGATTTTAGTTTTAACTTGGGTAAAGAGCCATACAAATAATCACAATGTCTACAATAATCCCAATCCTACCAATTCTTTATTAGTCATCTCCCTTAGGATTCACTTTTAATCAAATCTGCCTAGATAGCTATATTTTGAGTGAAATAAAGTGCTTTTCTTTTTATTTTCCCCAGAAACTCCCAACAAAACCTGATCTGAAAACTAGCCGATTCTGGTACAGACTTTTTATTTTTTTCTATATAACCTTCCTCACTGGCCCTTCTCACTTGTCTATAGCACACTTGAAGTTCTCTATAAATAAGGATTAATAAATAGGGATACAGAAATACATCTTCACATGTGTAAAATGCTGCTGAATTTCTAGGTCTTTGGGATTTCCCATGAACAGTAACCTGGGTTCCCCGCTATCTCTCTGCAAAATTGTGCTCAATACCTCTGACGGTGGGGCTAACACTGGGAGACTGTGACACTGAGACAAAGCTGATGTTTATACAACTCTAGTCACAGCTGCTTAGACCACACCTGAACCAGACAATGCACCTGGCAGCTGCTTTGTTTCACTTTCATTAGTCCTTAGGGCCTACGCCAGCCTAACAAACGAGGGAGAAGGAGACAGCATGGTCACATGGTATTGTGACCCTCACTGGTTATTATCTCCTCTGCACAGCTTACCTATGTGTGTGTACGTGTGTGAAGGTGCATCAGTCTTGCTTTTTCCACTTTTTTTGTGTCTCACAGTTCTGATTTCAAAGGCAGGGCTCCTCTCTTAGTCTCCCAATTAAGCTTTCACATAGTGTTGTGGGAGTACTTAGCAATTCCTGCAACACTATATATTCTTTTTTTTAATTTTATTTCAGAATATTAAGGGGGTACAAACGTTTTGGTTACATGAATTGCTTTTGTACAGTTTGAGTCAAAATTATAAGTGTGTCCATCACTCATAAACACTATATTCTTAAGTGAAAAGACCTTAGCACTCTTCCCATGATGTCATCATTGATTACTTTATCTAAAACTACCTTCTCATTGCTTCAGTTTTAACCATCATCTATACAAATCCAGAAAATTATTTATACAAGATAAGCTGAATTGTTTTGGGGACAATGGCATCACAATGTTATCATATTAAAGTCAAAGATAATGATTAGTTTCTTTAACTAAATAATTAATGATTTTATAAAGCCCATTATTCTTTTGTGATAAATTCATGCCCCTACTTAGGATAGTCAAAGGCTTCTGCCCCAATTTTCTGGTGAGTCATGTCTTGGATCTGCCCTGACTTTCTGAGTAATCACATTTTGGACCCAAAGATCTTGGGGAGGTTTTCTTCTCTTTTCCTTTAAAATTTCCTATTCTAATTCTTCTACATGTAAGATTTAATATGCTAAATAGAAATAAATCTACTCTGTGAACAAAATATGGAATTTCAAATAGTTTGAAGACCCTATATTAATAACAGGGCTCTGAGTCATAGTTTTGAGTATGAACAAAAGGTGACTAATTTCACAGAGAGTATATTTATATATGAGTGTACATGAATTGGCCTAGTATTGCACAAATAAGTAGTTTTGCAATAAAGCACTTTCTCCATTGCTTTCACTGTATATGGACTGTTTTTTGCTTAACATTAACAGAAATTGTAGACATATGCTATAATATTAATTTTCTTCAGTAATATTTTCCTACTGAGATTTTTTTAAAACAAAAGTTTAGTCATCTTCTTCTTAGTTCTTTTGATTTTTGAAAAGCTGAACTTTTCAACATGAGACAATGACACTGAAAATAACTTTCCTTTGATAATCCCAGTCTTTAATCCATCAATTACCAAATATCTCAACTTAACTGTACAGTGGGGCTGTCAGCATGCCAATATGTAGTTTCAGTAACTACATATTTTTTCACTTTATTATGTTATTTGCATACTTACTTGAATATTTTACTATGACTGGAAATTATAGGTTTTTAAAAATTGTAAAAATGAAAGTCCTGATGTTAGATACGATGTTTACCTCATAAGTCAAAGATAACTGAAGCAAAGGTGGAAATATTTGGACATACCAAAAGAAGCAAATCTTTGGTTTTGATCAGATGATTGTTGTGCATATATTCCATAGTAAAGAAAGAGAACAATTATTTTTAAAATGTACAAAATGCTAGAAATGTATGGTTGATTACCATATATAACCTTCAAAGTGTAATTGTTGATTTCATTTATAATCTACATTTAGCTAATAGGGAATAAAATTCCCTTTGCAATATGCATTGACTACTTAACTTTTATATAATATATAGGCATACCTCAGAGATATTGTAGGTTCAGTTCCAGACCATTATAATAAAGTGAATACTGCAGTAAAAGTAGTCACATGATACTTTTGTATCCCAGTGCCCATAAAAGTTATACTTACACTATCCTGTAGTCTATTATGTGTGCTATAGCATTATGTCTTTAAAAAGGTATGTATCTTAATTAAAAATACTTTACTACTAAAGAACACCAATAATCATCTGAGCCTTCAGCAAGTCATAGCCTTTTGCCTCGATGTTGACAGCGACTAAGTAATCGAGGTGGTGGTTGCCCAAGGTTGGGGCGGCTGTGGCAATTTCTTCAAATAACACAGCAATGAAGTTTGCCGCATCGATCGAATCTTCCGTGTATGAAAGATTTCTTTGTAGCATCTGATGCTATCGTTTTACCTACAGGAGAATTCTTTCAAAATTGGAGTTGATTCTCTCAAACTCTGCTCCTGCTCTATTAATTAAGTTTATGCAATAATCTCAATCCTTTGTTGTCATTTCAACAAGGTTCACAACATCTTCACCAGGAGTAGATTCCATCTCAAGAAACCACTTTCTTTGCTCATCCATAAGAAGTAACTCCTCGTCTGTTCAAGTTTTAAAATGAGATTGCAGCAATTCAGGCTCCACTTCTAATATCTCAACCACATCTGTAGTTACTTCCTCCACTACATTCTTGAAACCCTCAAAGTCATCCATGAGGTTTGGTATCAACTTTTTCCAAAATCCTGGTTAATGTTGATATTTTGACCTCCTCCCATGAATTATGAGTATTCTTAATGATATCTAGAATGGTAAATCCTTTCCTACAGGTTTACTACTTACTTTGCCCAGATCCCTCAGAGGAATCACTATCTACAGCAGCTCTAGCTTATGAAATATATTTCTTAAATAAAAAGACTTGAAAGTCAAAGTAACTTCTCGACCCATGGGCCACAGAACGAATGTTGTGTTAGCAGGCATTAATCACCTCGCATACCTCCATTAGAGATCTGGGCAACTAAGTGAATTGTCAATAAGCAGCAATATTTTGAATGGAATCATTTTTTTATGAGCAGATCTCAAGAGTGGGCTTAAAATATTCAATAAACCATGTTGTAATACAAGATGTGCTGTTATCCAGGCTTTGTTGCTCCATATATAGAGCACAGAGAGAGTAGATTTAACATAATCTTAAGGGACCTAGGATTTTCAGAATAGCAAATGGGCACTGGCTTCAACTTAAAGTCACCAGCTGCATCATCCCCTAACAAGGATCAGCCTGTCCTTTGAAGATTTGAAGCCAGGTATTGACTTCTCTCTAGCTGTGAATGTCCTAGACGGCATCTTTTTTAAACCTAAGGCTGTTTCATTTACATTGAAAATCTGTTTAACGTAGCAGCCTTCATCGAGGATCTTAGCTAAATCTTCTGGTAACTTGCCACGGATTCTCCATCACAGCTTGCTGCTTAAACTTGCACTTTTATGTTATGGAAATGACTTCTTTCTTCCCTTAAACATCACGAATCAACCCCTACTAGTGCCTAACTTTTCTTCTGCAGTTTCTCACCTCTCTCAACCTTCACAGATTTGAAGAGTTAGGGCTTTGGAATAAGGAAATGTTGTTGCTGGTTAGATCTTCTATTCAGACTAGTAAAATTTTCTCCCTACCAGCAATAAGGCTTGTTCATTTTCTTATCATTTGTGGATTCACTAGAGCCGTGATTTTAATTTTCGTCAAGAACTTTTCCTTTGTATTCACAATATGGCTGTTTGTCATAAAATGTCTAGCTTTTGACCTATCTTGGGCTTTCAACATGTTTTCCTCACTAAGCTCAACCTCACTAAGCTTCTGGATTTTGATTTAAAGTGAGAGATATAGGACTCTTCCTTTCACTTGAACATTTAGAGGCCATTGTAGGCTTATTAATTAGCCTAATTTCAATCTTGTTGTGTCTCCAGAAATAGGGAAGTCCAAGAAAAGGGAGAGAAATGGGGGAAAGGCTGGTCAGTGGTGCAGTCAGAACACACACTGCATTTATTGAATAAGTTGGTCATCTTATATGACAGTGTTGGCGGCGCCCGAGCAATTACAATAACAACATCAAAGATCACTAACCATAGATCACTAAAATGGATATAATAATAATGAAAAAGTTTCAGTTATTACAAGAATCACCAAAATGTGACACAGAGACAAGAAATGAGCATATATTATTGAAATAAATGGCTCCAATAGACTTGGTCAAGGCAGAGGTGTTGCAAATCATCCATTTGTGAAAATACAACATCTGTGATGTTCAATGAAGTGAAATGCAATAAAATGAGACTTGTCTGTAATTTGACTTTTATAAATTTTTAGAAACATACAATGTACCAATGTGGAGAACTGTGCTGATAGAGATGACAGAAATAAAGAACTATAAGTAAACAGGTGAGCAGACGGAGAAATAGACAAATAGAAGAAGGGAGTGGTAGAGACAGAAAAAGAAACATGAAAGATGAGGTAGAAAGAGAAAACAAGAGAAAGGGTAAGAAGGGATAAAAAGGAAGGGAAGTGATGAGAAAGGAAAGGAGGGAAAAGAACCATAAAGAAGAAAAAAAAAGGAAAAGGCAGAGAAGGAACAAAACTGGATAAAAGGGGGCTGGAAAGGATGAGATGAGACAAGAAAGATGAAAAGGACAATAAAGATGAAAATGGACAGGAAGAGTTGAGACTAAAGAAAAGAATCATGGGGGCCACTGTCAATAGTTACTCTAAAAACAACTTACCTATATTACACCCTTCTCTCATAAATAACTGTGAAGTTATATTTATTTGAGGAAAATGCAATGCTTTTAAAATATCAGGAAACAGTTGTTGAATGACTCAGATGAGACTAAGTATTTGGAGCAATGTGCTGTTAAGAATTAAAGCCATCATTGCTTATACATGCATATAAATGACAGCCCAGACAAACATTCCATGTTAAATGATTCTACTACCACCATTGCGGTGGAAGACACCACTTTTTAGTGCTTTGAAAACTGTCTTTTCTTCCCCAAGTGAATAATGTTTATACAATCAGAGAGGCAACCTGATGTTAAATAGAGAACTAAAACCCTTTGAAATGAAAATTTGGCAATAGAAGTGGAAATAATGAACTTCCTAGTGATACTTTGGGGGGATCTTAGTTAACATCATTTTATGGTACCCTCAATAAGAACTGGTTACAGAGAATTTCAGAGCAGGGTTGAACACAGGAGCGATCACACAGTCCAAAGCTTTCACACCACCAGTGAAAAAACTGAAAGGCTGAAAGAATTTAAATGCTTTGTCCAAAATAATGACTAACTCAGGTCTGCTAATGTTTAATTTCACAAATGATTAATGAACAGAAATAATATCTTCTGGGACCTTCAGAGAATATGAAGGAAACACCAAATCAATAGACCTGATCCATTATTTCTGTGTGAATGTGTAATTATTACTAGGTTGCTAAACTGTGAGCTTCCTAAACTCCAGAATTATTTTGTTACTTTCCTATCTCCATAGGGGAACAAAATGACACATAATGGTCAAAAAATATATGCTTACTGAATGGAGAGTGTAGGAGAGCACAAAGTTATAACCATTACATATCATCTTCACTGCATAAGTTCTGTATAAACTCTTCAGCATAGGGCCCTGTCAGTAACCTGGAGATCATACGTGACCCTGTGCTATTATTCAAGAGAGGCTGCCCATTTCCCAGGGATGAGTCGTCTGAAAATTACTTGGCAAATGGCTCAAAAGATAAGAGTGATGTGCCTTTAAGGGACATCTGGCCCCCCTCGTAAGGACAGCGTAAAAATAAAAGACAAACTGGGTAGTAATTAGATATTCCCAGAGGGAAAGTTTCCTCCTGTCATTCAACATCATGTGATTTAACCATTTCCCAACACAGACGTACCCAATGAATAGCCCTTATATTTGGATCATCTCTCCACCCAGGTTCATCTTTCTGACAGCATCGTAGCCAATGAAAACATTCTTTGTTTCCTCAACCCCCCATTCCTACTCCTTAATGCACCCTCCTCCCCAATCTAGAGCCAACTTGCCCCCACTCTACTTCACCTCCACCCATATCCTTTCCACTAGAGTGCACCATTTCCCCCTCCTATCGAAGCAGCCCTCAGCATCAGCCTGCCAAGAACTGGGAACTTGCTCTGCCCTTGTAGGCTGGCCTCAAGGGAGTGCCCATGACCACCGCCCCCCCACCTCAGTAGGAAGAAAACTCACTCTGATGGCTCTGACGTATTGTCTCAAAAAAATATTGGTGGCTTTGATTCTTGATGAAGTTGAAGTGCTATTTGTACAAAATTTTATCCATGGCATCCTTAAAGCTGGGTTGTGAATAACCATCATTTAGAATTCTTTCCATGGGAGTGGGGTCCCAGTATATTCTGATTTTCAGATGATAAATTCAACAACAAAGTTCTAAAATGCATCCCAGTCCCAGATTAGAAATTAAATGAACAAAAGCACATTTCAAAATTAACAACAGCATTGTGCTTAACAGACTCTGAATTGTGAAACAAGCCTGGGACGCTCACATTTTGCAACTTACAAAAGGACAGACAAGCAAACTTACCTAACTAGCTAAACAAGGGCAACTTGTAACTTTACCACTAATTAGTTAAATTAAGCTAAGTGGGGCCTTACCAAAAGGCCTCCTCCAACCAGATTTATGTTTTAGAAGACGCCTGCTTTACTGGGATCCCAGTTTCACCACAAGATCTTGCAGTCTTAGAAGCATAATAATGTTACATTTTTGGCAACTCAGTGTTGTATAATGTATTATAATTGAATGGGAAACTGAGGTGAGTCACTGCAAGGTGAGCAAGTTATGGTCAAGAAAGTACTTAATGAATGAACCTCCACAGTAAACTGTAAGGGGAGGTGGTAGCAAGAAGAGATAAAATAGAAGGAATAATCAAATCAATTGATTCCCAAAGAGTTTAGTAAGTTATAGTTTAAATCATAAATTCAAAGTATAATCGTAAAAGACATCACTGAATCAGCACCAGAGGTGTGGTTTGTCTACATCTACGCAATCTCTTTCAGCAACTGTTCAATTGGTGATGCTTCCCACAATAAATCCTCAGCATCTGCAGTCAAGAGCCTGCCAGCTTTAAAGGCAGGATCCTCCCAGCCCCTCAGGCAGGCTCAGCAGGGTGCAGCCAGCACCCTCAATAGGTGGACACACCACGTGTGTCAGAGTCCCAAAAGCAAGGGGTGGAATATGCAATTGGAAGGTGTGGGGACTTCTGCCATTCTGGAAACAGTAGGAAGACAGGGAGAAACAAAGGAAACAAAGACCTACACTCCCACCCCTCCTGTCATGTCACCCTGGTTCATGTCATTCTCATTCATTAGTTATTTGGAATAATCAAAAAAAAAAAAAAAAACACCAGCTCTCTAGGTCGCTTTCATCACTGTCCTCTTTGCTGTTGCTTGTCAGCACTGATTCAGCCTCAGTCATGGATTTCCTCCTGACTCTTGCACTTGTTGGGATGAGAAAGAGAAAGAAGGGAGGTGCCTGCCAGTAACCTTGGTTTAACAAGTGAGAATTTGTAAATGAGCTGTTGGGCATTAAAATCTAGCCTTGACTGCTTGCCACCAGCACGCCTTTTTTGAGTGTTCTGTTTCTTAGCTCTCATCTCCTCTTCTAGGTCAGAGAGACCTATAACTTCATCACTCTGAGCACAGGCCAACACGCTATCCTGTGTTTCCATAACCTCCCACTCGCCTCCCTATAAAGCACGATTGTCTCTTTACCTACCCACGATTCCTGCAAGGAACACACGCACATTCTCTGCTTCCTCGCTCACAGGTAAGAAGTCCCTCACCGTATCCCACAGCATGGGCCCAAGGTCTCCAAGTACCACACCAGGAGCAGTCTCCTCTGGTCACACTCGCCTCAATCCACAGCTGTGGTTCTCAAACTTTGGTGTGTACCACAAGCTCCTGGGGAGCTAACAGAGGACCCACACCCAGACTCGGGCCGACCCAAGTTAGGAAAGCAGAGGTTTCCACCAATCAGCAGACAGAAACGGGATCCTACACCAGTAAGGGATTTGCGTGGACAAACTACGTCTTTCTTTTCAAGTTCTGCTCCCCACTCGGGATCTAAAGAACGCTCCCGCCTTTCCCCGGTGGTCCCCACGCCCCACTTCCAGCCTCCACTTCCTCCCACGGGCTCTTCCCCGCCCGCCGCGCGCTCCTCCCGCTTCCTCTCCCGGGGTCCCCCGCGGACTCCTGCAGGGAAGAGGAAACGAACCCAACTCCGCGGCGGGCGGCGCCTGTCCCCGGGGAACCCGAGCCGCCGACTCCGCCAGAGACTTAACTTTCCAGACTTCTCAACTCACTTGCGCCTACGCGATCATGAAAAGTAGAAAAGACAGAGGACGCTGCACTCCGCACCCCGGGGAATTTCCAATCCCGCGCGCGCGGAGGCCCTTCCCCTCCCCTCTGCGCGGCGCCCCGCACCCTGCGCGCCCCAGCCTCCCGCCGCCGAGGCCCGGGAGGGGAGCCGGACCCCACTTACGCCAGGAGCGCGCCGAGCCCCACGCAGCCGCGCCCGCCGCGAAGGTTTGCCTCCCAGGAAGCGGGAGCGCGGGGAGGGGAGGGGAGTTACCTGCCGAGCGTCAGGTCGGCGGAGGGAAGCGCATTCCGGCCGGGACCGCGCCTCCTGAGGGCTGACTAGGTGCAGGGCTGAGAAAGGGCGGGTGCGGGGGCGAGTTGCAACAAGTCCTTCGTGGTGTCGCCCCAAACCCCGCGCAGCCAGAAAGCGCCTCGGAACCTGTCTGAACTCAAAAACCCAACCGTCTACCGGCGATGTATAAAAAAGCCTTTCTTTCCTGCCCGCCCCCGGGGCTGTGGGGCAATTGCAAGTCGCAACACCTGGGCCGGCGCGAGCAGAAACGCGGGAGGACAGCGACGCTCACCTGGGAAGAAGGTGGATCTCTGCGGAGCGGGGCTGCGGTCCCAGCCGCCGCCCTCCTGGGCTCCGGAGGGGCCACAGGGTGAGAGCCAGGGTTGTACCACCCTCAAGAGTTTGGGGCGGATTCGGCCCACAGTAGGGAATTCCGATTCCAATCAGCAGCCCGCAATGCGGACCCCTACTCAATCTCAATCGCAAGAAGTGTTTCCAGTCTTGGAAAAGACTAGAAGGTGGAAAAGTCAAAGAAAAGTGCTTGTGCATTTACCTTTTTACATAAAAGAATTTTAAATATCATCAAAGGCTTCATACCGACTTTCAACGGCCCTAGTTACTGATTTGGGATGAAAGGAGAATGTTCAAAATAGGGATATAAGCGTGAAAAGCAGGTCACCCTAGTTGGGATACTGGGGAGCAATATTATGAAACAAGAGAAATTATAATTTAGTTTTAACATAATATATGGCAATTAATAAAATTCATTTTTTGTTTCCTCGCCTACATCTCAGTTAATCTGTTAATGAGTATTTATAATAACTTGTATAATCATGTAGTCGTCAGATATAGTCATTTGCAGCAAATGTTTAAAATGCAGCCTAGTACGGGAAGAATGGAATTTAGGGTAATAATAGGAATATTTTAAGCTTCTGTCATGATATGTAAATTATCATAAAATGGAATTGACCGTTAAAAAATGACTTTTATGGCTATTTTGCCCCAAATAAAACACTTTGGGGAAAATGCTAAACTGTTGGGATTTGAATTAGGCCCTGACTGATGAGCTGATGGAGAATCAGTGTGGAGACTGGAGAATGAAATTTACATAGTCTGAATACTGAAACTTCAGAGCAAAGGCCAAAGGCAGGAAAGTAAAAGTAAGTTCCAGGATAGTACAAAGCAAAGCTTCCAAATCATGGTACCTGTGCTCCATAGTTTCTTTTCTTCAAAAGAATAGGGAATTGTCTTGTTTTACATACTTGATTATTTCCATCTATTCCTACTAATTTCTGTGTCTCATTTTTTAATATTTTACCAATTCTGGTCTTCATTTTTCACATGCAGTAGTTCAACTCAATTTATGTTCTCTGTGTGGTACTTCATGCACTGGTATGCTTCTACAGCCTTTGAAAATAATTTTGGATGTTTCTTATAAGTGAAATATTTATGCATAATCTGAGATTATATTTGTAAATATATACTTATCCTACTTAAAAGCATTGAGTTCAAGAACATTTACACTGAACAAATTGAAATAGGCCCACAGGAAGTATAATTTTATTAAGATATACATTCATGTATAGGTCAAATGAAATCACAAAGAAAGAAGGATATCTACTAGAGTATTTATTAAAAACAAATAAAAGAGAGGACAATTTAAGTGGAGAGGGTGAATCCATTAAAGGCACTATGTTATGTAAGAGCTTTCCATCCTTACTGGGATGGGAAGATATATAAAATTGACCATGCTCTTAAGGAGCCTGGAAGGTAGGTGAAGAATGCTGACAGAACTTTACAGAACTGTTGAAATTTGAGCTGGATCCTAACTGATGAGCCATTAGATGCTGAAAGAGCAGAGTAAAGGCTGTAGGCAGAATGTTAAAGCAAATTCCAGGACCATACAAATCAATTACGAGATTTGACCATGACCATGGTATGGTTGTGGTGGAAGGTAAGTTTAGAAGTAAAGTTTGGAATAATTTTCTCACTTGCAGAATGAAGACAATGTTATTTAGATATAAGATTGTTGTGAGAATTATGAATTAGAAATAGTCTATCTGAAGCATCTCAGCTCCTAATATATGTTAATGCCCATAAGAAGTGGCCACTGCTAATTATACTGGGTGTCAGATTGTGAAGAACCCTGATTGCAAGCTGAAAAATATGAACTGGTGTCTATTGATGGTACTGTGATGACTAATCTAATAGTGACTTTTGGTATAAATTCTAGGGAGTCAGGAAGAGCAGTTATGCCTAGCTGTGGTATGAAAGTGTGACAAAGGTGAGAGTAACGGAAATGAAAAGGTAGAGATGAATTTGAGAGTCAACAAGATTGGAAAACAATATGGTTTGAGTCAGATAGGATGTGGGACTTAGAGAAAAAGTAATAATTGAATTTTTAAGTTGCTAAAAGTCATCAGGGGAGGAGAGGAAAGAAATATTATAAAATGGTCACGTATGTGAAAAGTAGGAAGAGGTAAAAGCAGGATCATGTGAAAGGTTATTTTCAAGATGTTAGGGATGTCTCCATAGCTGTAGGTACTCAGAAAAAGACTTTGGAAAGGAAACAGCAGAGGAAAAAAAGAATAGTGGGCAATGAACAGGGTTCAGATGGTTTGGGAAGGGAGAAAACCTCAGTCTCTACATATGAAAACTATGCCTAATAAATTCTCAACTCTATGATTAAAACAATAATAATGGATAGGTTATATTGAAGACGGGACCTAAAACTAGGATTTTACAATTAAAAGAAACTAACAGTGTGAGTGGGAAGATTGTACTCATGATTAGGAGGCTCTTATGACAATATCTGTAGACAAAACAAATCAATCTTCATTACACCTTTATACCATTCTACAAAATTTAGTCTGAAGTCTAAGAACAAATTAGCAGAAATATTAAATTATATTCAAAAGATCTTTATTTGCCTCCCACATTGAGTTCAAGTATACAAGGGAATTAAAAAGCAGTAATCAAATATTTTTTTCTGCCCTCAAAGTACTTATAATTAAATTGAAAAGTCAAAATATATGTGAATTAGAATAATCCAAAGAATAATATACACACACATAAAAATATAGATAAAAATAAAAAAGACAGAAATCATAGAAGAAAGCAGCTAAAGTTTATTGAGAAAGAAGGAAATTATAATCTAGAGGACACTTTTTTCTTTTTTAATCCTTATTTTTCTTTTAACAAATGTGTTCCTTCAGAAATTCTTAGAACCATGATAATAGCTATTCCAATTGGTTACCAGGTCTTAGTCATTATGCAAACAGAAGAAGCACTAGGATGTCAATTCCTTCAAGAGCTTTAGAATATATATATTTTAATGCAATACAGGACAGTGGCTTCCAAGCAAATAAAGCCATTAATACACAAAGAATTCACATCTAACAATAAGAAAATAGATTTGCTTATCAAAAACATTTTCTCCAAGTACTTTGGGGAAGTTAACAAGCAAAATTCCTGTTAGTGTTGGCAAAACCTACTGCTGGATGAATCATCACATTAGTTTAATAGTCTTATGACATTTCATATAAGACTACTGTGAAAATTATTGAAATGAATTTTGTAATCATTTCATATATCTCACACATTTAAATTGTTACATAAAACATTATGTAAGTGTCATTAATTCAGCACATTTATTGAGAGTTTTCTATTGGAAAGGCATCATGCCAGGCACTGGTTGGGTCAGAGGATGGAAAGATTAATAAAGCATAGCAGACAATGTAACTAGTTATCCTGTGTTTATATGATTTTTTGACTTGTATGTGTGTGTTCATATATGTAAAGATGAAACAAATTAAATAGAAGCATTTGTAAAAAACAGTGTGGAAACAAATGTAATTAATTAAAATTAGGTAGATATGTAGATTAAGAATTTTTTTTGTTTTTTCCATTGCTAAATTCCTATAGATGGATGAAAAACACATTCTACAGTGTGCTTCCTCCATTCTTCAAAATTAGGGTGTTGTACTGGGTAATAATTTTTTTTTAACCTGCAAGCATCTGTAAAGGGTTAAGTAATTGTAACAAATTATTTTAGGGAATGAGATAAAGAGAAATAAAATGACTTAATTAAAACAGCAAAAAATCATGGTCTTTTATTTTTAAATAGCTAAATTCATTAGATCCTACTCTTTTATGATACATTTCCTTTTCACTTTCTCTTGGGCAGATCAAACACAAAAAAATATTAGAGTTCTTACATTTTTATAAACACATAAATAACTTTAAAAATCTTGCCGGTATTCACTGGTAAATTGCATAATCATGTCATAAGGTGGAAGGACAGAAAGAACACAGAGTGAACTAATAGAAGATATTTGATATAAAGTAATAATTACTTTAATTATTCAATTTAAAAAATATCCATTAGTCTTTTGTTACCAATATTTGTTAAGACACATGAAAATTGTACATTTTAAACATCTTTTAAAATATTAAATCTAACTTCTGAAGTCGTTAGCTATTTATTGTTGTAGATGAATGCAAATAGACATTTTGAAAGGTATTTTAGCATAGCAATATGCAAAGGTCATTATCACTGACATTATTAACATAATCACAGAAATTCATTGCTACCCTAATTTGTATGAATTATGTAGAAATACAGAAGTAGTGATCATTCTTGGTGTCATTAGAGTCCCTTATTACCTGGACTGGATTTCACAGAAGTCAGATGAGATCTGGGATATAACCTGTACTTTTATACTTAAGACAGAGAGAGGAAAACCGGGTGGGGGGCTGGGGGTAGGGTGGGGAGAAGCAGCAGTAAACTGCCACTCCAACTGCCTTTTCTGGAAGGCTTAATTTGGGGATGTGTGTGATTCTGTATCACTGGCTCCCAGATATGTCATATTTATTTGCACATCACATCTTTGCCCACCTCTGCTCAGCAGATCTCCAGCCTGTGATGCCTCCCTTGTTCCTCTGTATCTCTTTTAAGGTTGGCCATTGTTCAAGAGCCATCTCTATTTCTACATTTTCCTATTCCAGCTTTGACTCGGGTGGACCGTGAAAAATGCCTAAGACTTAAGCCCTTTAGTATGTCTCTGCCAACGATATGTAACTTTATAATATTCCTTTTATAGTTTTCTGGGCTCTTAATGAAGTCTTCTGATATAATTCAACATGTCCAATGTCTCATCTTCCAATCAGATTAGTGGTTATCGGTGGATCAACCCATAGGGGATATTTGGAAAATATTATGACAATTGAGGGCTCTACTGATATTTGGTGGACAGGAAATGACAATGTCCTATAATGTGTCGTGCACAATGAAGAATTATCTAATGTCTTGAGCAAATAATAGCAGTGCTGATAGCATAATGAAGGTGAAAAATCCATTTATAATTACTTAAGTCTAGAACTTCTCTCTGTTTTACATACCAATACAAGAAAATTTTGGTGCAGTTTTCATATACGCTGAATTACAGGAATCCAATTACAATATGTTTTGCTTACTTTAAACATTTGCTAAGAATTATTCATCATTTTGTAGATCACAGCACTAACACAACTGCTCTAGAGTTACAATAAAACTCAGTCTGCTTTGGCGTCCATAGGTCAAGCATCTGATGACTTCTTGTCTTCTGGTATATTTGTGTATGGACATTTGACTACTACAACAAATAGAATTTTTTATAAAGATATTTATATTACAATTAGGACATAATATTACTTTCTAAAATTGTGTAGATTAAACTATATTATCAATAAATTTCCTTATGTTTCAGTATAATAAGAGGACATTTCAAAATATTTGTTTAAAACCAAAAAGGGGCGATGAATCTGAGAGTTGAGAACTACAGAACCAGATTATACCCATTCACAGGAGAAAAACACTGGAAACAAGGAGAAAGTGAAGTGAAAAACTAGGAATATAGGATATTTCCTTTGTCCCAGGCACAATGTATTAGATTCTAATATATACTGAATGCTCTGCAGGGCTAGCCCAGTGATGACTTGCAATCATTAAGTAATGAAAGAAGAAATAGTTCAAAGTATAAAACATTTACTGAAGGTTAACAACGAAGTCCTTAATGTGACCTTCTCTTGCATGTTCTAACCTGTCTACTTCTCTGCTTCACCTGGAATCCCTCCCACCTCCGCTCATCCTATAGCCCCTGACCTCACTCTCTGAGCTTCAGCTCTATCAGCATCCTCTCAGTTCGTCTGTTTCACCAGGCTCTCTTCTTCCTCGGGGCATTTATATATGCTGTTCCTTATGTCTAGGTAGCTCATCTTTGTATGTTTATTCTACTTCTCTCTTTCCCTTGAGGAAACCTCTCTCTAGAACTATTCCTGTATTTTTTAAAATATATGCTTCTTTTCTCATTCACTATTACTTCATGGAAATCTGTCCATGTCAAAAGACCGAGCTCTAATTAATTCTTTTAATGGGTGCATAATATACTTCTGTGAGGATATAAGATGTAGATGTGACACTTCCTTATTGATTACAATTTTATATCCAGATATTTTCCTACTGCTCACAATGTTGCAATCAACATCCTTGTGTGTTTAAAAAAAATAATTTACTATAAACTCCTCCTTCAGAGTTCAACACACTACCTTTTACAGGAAAGCTTCCTACCATCTCAGACCAGGTAAGTTCTAGGTTTTTAAGGTTCCATGTACTTTTTCTCTTTTAAAAAATATCATAATTATAATTTTGGGTTTATTTTTGCCAAAGATCAACTCCTCTAGTTCCCAGAGAACAAGCATGTGTGTTTCTGTTCACCACTGTACCATCAGTGCAAAGTAGGTACATGGTAGAGGCTCATTAAATATTCAAAGAATGAATGAGGGGAAGAATGAAGTGAATGAATTCATCAAGCATTATAACTGAGACCAACCTCTCCAATGCTTGCGAATAGTGATTTCATGAACTCCCTTTTTTATTTCTTAGCAACCGCTATGGCTGACATTTCCTCTTTTCCTTCTGGGAATTGAGAATAGATACAGTGTTGAACAAGATAAATGGAAAAGACTGAGCCTCAAAGGATTCAGCATCTACATTCCTCAATATTAAACTTCCAATATCAAAATTTATCTCCTCATCACTGCTCTGAGCATTCGAGTGAAATTATTCATATTTCAGGATGAAATTACTCATATTTAAATCACAAACAGATACTCTTTTGAATAATGCTCTTTTCTGCCTTCACTACCCTCCATATTCCAATCAAAAATATATTTCTAACTTCATTTAAGTAGATGTTCCTTAAGGCTTTAATTCCTGCTTATGATTGTAGGCAAAATAAAATCCGTGATCACTATAATTATTATTTGAAAGAGGGAATTAAGGGAGAGTATTTAACCAAATGAAAAAATTTATAAAAATTTATAGTATACTATTGCTATACACAGATTGCATTCCTATTTGTTATTGTATAAAGAACAGACTATCTTTTAGTTAAAAATCTATTATGAAAAATAGTTGGGCCATTAGAGCATCTGAAATAAGAAATGGTGAGAAGAAAATAAAAATCCGGATGGAATAGAACTTAAAATCCAATGCCATTAGTAAGTCTAGGCCCAAGCTTTACAGCTAGTTGATTTTAATTCAAATCCTGGTTTGATTCTGGATTTGTCATGACCCCTTAGCACAGCCACGTACATTCTTCTGTCTCCATTTCCATATCCCTAAATCTGGCATAATTATAATGATACTGACCAACCTCAAAGAGATGTTAGGTAGCTTATAAAACCTGCAATTATCATACAAAAGTCCAGTATTACTATGGGTATCATTACTGCGGACATTCCACACCTATTTCAGACATCAAAGCCAAGACAAGCTCTAAGATGAATTAGAACAGGAACACGGTCTTATTTGCTAAGTGACAAAAATTCCATTCTGATGATTTATCTTGAATGGTCATGTTCTAAATAGATCAGCTGATGTTTCAAAATAACCCCCCAAAATTAAATTTTTACCCAGCACAATCTATGGACTACGACAAGGCTTTGTCTTAAATTAAGCCAATCAGGTTTTCTCTTAGAATTTAGAGACAAATTCAGCATGTGCATGGAGCTATAAAATCAACTTGTTGAATAGCCATATATAATCAGGTAAAGAAGAAGAAAAAAACTGGTCTGCAAAGAGGACAAGGACACAGAGGCATGGGGTGAAGTAAAGACAAAAGATGAAACTGAGTCCTAATTGTTTTCCACTTCTTAGGTTGAGGTTTATTTAGGGGCTTAAATATGATCCTGTTCTTAGACTCTGGGAGATATGTATACTTCCTTATAACACTTTTCCCATTCCTACATTTGTAAACACAAGCAGGTTTCTGGTTCTCATAATCTAAAGAATTCTAACTAATAACTGATTTTAGCATCAGGTAAAGGGCTGAGAATCTGGAACTGACTAAGTCAGGTAAGGTTCGGGTCCAGGGGGAGTTTTCCTGACCCAGAGGGAAAAATTAGTAGTCTATACCTTACCATCATGAAGTTTTTGGTTAAGCTATTATCACTTGTCTCTTGAGACTTAGGCTGAGTGCTTACCAATGATGAAATTTTAGCATAAATAGTAGCAAATAACTGCAGTTGTTGGACTGTGTTGTTTGCACCTTGAGATTTTTAGGTTTAACCCAAAGTATGCTCCAATCCTGTGCTCAACTGTAAGTATATAAAGAAAAGCTGGGTTACTGGCTTAAAATATTTGAGGTCCAGGCCAAAAAAAAAAAAATTAATCATGATTCAAATGAATTGTAGTAGATAGATTCAATAGGAACTATTGATAATATTGATGTTGATTGAAAAACTACAGAATTCTAATATTGGGCATGTATATACAAAACCTGATCATCCTCCCTTCCTCTAACCCCAAGGTCTTTAAAACATTACTCTAACATTTGTTCCAAATAAGAATAATCTCTGCATTACATTTTAAATCTCATCTCATCACTACATTGGAGCAAGAGGCAGAGTGAGGTCAGGGTAAGAAAGGCTCCTTCCTCATCCCACTGTTACCGTGGTCATTGTTACCTATTAGTGGTTTGTGGCTGAGTTCAGCAGGGAAAAGATAGCTCATCATCACAGGCAGGGAGCTTTCACGGTAGAATAGGGTTTGGGGAGTGTCTCTATTAAGTGTCATATGGAAATGTGTGTGTGTCTTTTTTTCTTCTTTTTTAGCAAGCTGACTCAAAAGGCAGCCCATAAGTATTAAGACAATTTGAAACTCTGAGGAACAGTGACCCATGATAACAAATAGTGGGGAGTGTGTTAGCTACTTAGGTCACCCTCAATCCAAATTTAACCACCAGTAGGAAGTCAGTGGTGTTTGCATACCTATGCATGAGTGCAAGCACACACACCCACTCAGAGAGGAGCCTTCCTCATGCTCCTTTTAGGGTGGCTTTGAACAGCACTACATAAGGAAAAGATTAAGATTTATTTAACAAAAAAAAATTCTTTTATTTCCTCCACCATTGTTTATCAGGTGTGTTGGCCGTGGTTAAATTTATAATTTTAGGGCGCAGTATATAAGGTGATGAGAATTCATACCTGAACAGATTGAGAATGAACTAGAGAAAGGAATGAGCTTCACTTAGAAAAAATTAACCCAGACTTAAGTGGCTCTCAGTTGTTTTTGTCTGGCCAACAACCTTTTCTCTGGGAAGTCATATTTTCCCTATGCCTTTTGGATGTAATGGAACTGGGAACCGCAGTATCTCCCTACCTGTCGCGCAGCCGCAGAGATCAGCACCTGGCCTAGCCATCCATGTTTTACTGGGACAAACAAGGGGCCAGGATGCTCGAATCAGCCAAATAGGGCCAATCAAAGGTTGTCTCTGGCATCCAAATTCTTTTTTAAACTTATAAAATATCTTGGCCAAGCTAAAATGTTTAACAAGGATGCATATAACCACCAACTAATTTAAGAAATAAAATACTACCAATACAGCTAAAGTTTGCATGGACCCCACCACAGAGGTAAGCACTCTCCCCAATTTGGTGTTTATCATTTTCATGTCTGTCCTGATGCCTTTTTATATATACGTATGCTTCCCTAAATGATATATAGGATTATTTGGTAGGGTTTAGAACTATATTAATATTTTACTGCTAACCATTGTCATTCTAGTGACTAATTGTAACTTTGTACCCACTGACCAACCTCTCCCCATCTTCCCCTCTCCCCTCCCCTCTTCAGTTTCTAGTAACCACTGTTCTGCTCTCTGCTTCTGTGATATAAATTTTTTTTAGATTCCACATGAGTAAGATTATGCAGTATTTTCATGAAGACATCAAATTGTACCCCATAATGTGTCAATTAAAAAATTTTAATATCAATATATCACAGTGTAATTAGGGAAGTTAGAAGTTTTCTGTTTAGATTGTTAAACTGGGGTGAGTAGCCCAGAATGTTGGCTTCCATTTTTCTTAATTGCATGGAGGAATAATGTATAGAGGAGCAGGAAATGAAGCCAGCTTATGAAGGAAAATAAGGAAGAAATTGTACTAAATTGACTAAGTCCTGGATACAGCCAAGCCTAAAACCATCAACCCAGTTCCCACTTTAAACTTAATCTGATATGAGTTGGGTTTTGTCCCTATAACCAAAGAGTGCTGATATATAACTTGGTATCTTGAAAAGGAACACTGCAGGTAACAAAACCCTGAAATGGGAAATTATCTGAGTCCAGATGTCATTGCAAGCAGCAATGATCTCTGAATCTCTGGACAGGAAATTGGAAGTGCTTGTTATGTCTCTGGTGTATCCTCGAGTTCAAATCCTTTGCCTTCCTCAGTTGTAACTTTGGGGACCTAAGAGAAATAGATGAGAATGTTAGCAAATATTCACTTTCATCAGCCTCCAGTAAGATCCTGCAAAAAAGAGACATGCTTGGGTTGTTAAGCCAGTTATCTGCAAGCAGAAAGGAAACAGCGTTTAGCTTCGTTGATAAAGCACAACACAAGAATCTGAGATGGCTGAGAGTCCGAAAACTAGTGCTTTGTGAATTTTAAAAGAAAAAAAAATTATTTGTTCCAAAGCAAAAGTTAGAGTGGGCAAAAGGGAGGAGGTGAGAAAATAAAATTGGTATCCAGGAGTAGCTTAAGTCATAGATTTTTGTCTCTCAAGCATCTCTTGAGGTTTGCTCCCAGACTGACAGAGGTAATTCTCTCTCCAGGTGGTAGGGCTGTGAAGCACTCTTTACAGGGATGGAGCAGGCCAGGGCAGACATGAGTTTGCTCTCATCACCATCAGCTGAGGGCTCAGTGGAAGCCAGTAAGCCTCAAGCCAGTGGTCTCAAGAGATCAGCAGAGCACCTAAAGCAGTTATTGGGAGAAATACCAGTAGGATTAAGTTCAGTGCTCTTGATTCAAGATTTCTAATGCTGATTATTATCCTTTGGGGATTTCAGAACAAATTAATAAGCAAAAGCATAGGTATTTTAGGAAATATAATTGTCAGAGAACCCCCAAGCCTATAAAACAGGGATCTATTTTTGCTCAACCATTAATTCAACACCCAGTTGACTATAACCATATCCACAGAAAATGGGTGGACTAAACAATTATAGTCCTACAGAGAAAATCTTACCACATGCTCCTTTCAAACACGGCCACGGAAGAAAATGGACCTTGACAATCCTCCTGGCAGTCAGAGCAAAGGGAGGCAGATATGTGATCAGGAATTTACTCCTTGGCCAAGGTGGTGGTCCTTATTATCCCTTCCTATAAATTAAGATTTATGCTAAGGTTTAGTGACAGTTATTTGTCGTTTTTCCTTCTCTACCTTTTCACAAATAACAGGTTTATTGTGGTTATTCCTCCCCACACACACACACCCCTCACTTACCCTCATGGTGGATTTTAAGTGTTAGAGTGGTTAAATATGTCACAGAAAACCAATTCTGGACCTGATCAAGGGAATGAACATCAGCATATGTGTCATCTGGAGATGCTATTGATGTATTGCCCTTTGGAGAGGAACTGAGTGTACACTGGTGTTTTGGGGATTATTATAGTTTGTTAGGTGGAGATATTTAATAATTGCTAATAATGTAGATGCTAAGCAGCTGGGGTTGGAATGTACCCATGGGTTGGAAAATATTTTATCAGCACTTCTACCTTTGTAGAGCCATTCTTTCTCCATTTATGTGGTTCCAGGGGGGCTGTCAATAATAGATCAAATCCTTACTCCCATCTATATGCCCCAGTCTCAGAGGTAAACACATTATACTGGAATGGCCATGGATAGAACCCTGTTTTTCTTAAATAGAACAATTGGCTCCAGCAGGCCTATGACCATAACAATTTCAGGTTCCTCCAGATATGAAGTAGTTGAGTATTTTGTTATTATGCATGTGTTATATCAAAAGATATTGAGTCCCTTTAAGTAAACTATGATACTGTAATAAACTTCCAGCCAAAAAGGTGAGAAATAATTTTAGGAAAGCAGGAAATTTTCTCCTTGGTATTAGTTATTCACTAGCACAGTATGATTGTTATTGAGAGGTAAATTCCAGCCATCAGGTGGCATTATGAGTCACTCTGACAGATACTACTACTTGATCAAAAAAATTCCCTCAAAACCAAAACCAAAAAACCCAGTATCCTACTGATACTGAGCCTGTTTTAAGTTCTCAGAGAAAATCTTGTGACTATGTGCAGAGAGATAATAGTATGCTCTGTCTTCAGTATCCAGTTTTGTTTTCCCCTGGTATTTTTCTTAGCTGAAGCTCTGATTTTAAACTTTAAACAAATGCTTACATGACTCAGACAATTTGATGTAACATGAAAGAACAACTTTGCCCCTAGCTGAACAGAACTCACGTGCTGTCTAAATAAAATGTCTGGGAAAAAATTAACCACAGGGACTCTTATCTATGCCATGACCTATCATAATATAATTCAATATAAAGACAGGGTTAGAATCTAATACATCATTTTATCTTCCACGACACTTTGTATACTATTATATAGCACACACTATATATTTTTCAGAAAATGATTGTAAGCTGGATTCAGTTTTGAACTGCATCCAGGGACAACTTGTATGTGATCCAGAAGGCTTTCATTTCAACAATTCATCACTGACATCATGTCTTGTTAATGTTCCACAAATTATATTTTCACTGAATTATGATTTGTTTTCATGTTTGCTACCTTTATTAGACTGATTTCCTTTTCCTTCTTTGGTGCCTAGTCCATTGTTAGCACTTGATACAAACAGGCAAAGTGAACCAATATTATATCAAACATAGAATCATTTCAAGGTTCCAGTGCATTCACATACATAAGACAGTTCAATTTTAAAGAGTTATGAGGAGTTTGGCCATCTATTATCTGTCCTTGTTGCTGTCATCTACAGATTTCTACATCACTCTCTCTAATTTCTTGAAGATTCTAGCACATGGCTTGTTCCCTAATTCTTGGTGAGTGCAAGAACCATATAAATCGTCTTTCCGATACCCTGACCACTGGGTTTTCACCTCTTTCCAATAATCTTAGCCATCAACCTACCTCAGGTAACCGCATCATGATCATATACTGGTCTTTGCCATTACCAATAATAATACCCTCTCTATAATATTAATTCTAAACATTACACATTCTGACTACCACTTCCATTCTTGTTTGTCACGACTGGCTATCTGACATCTAAAACCTCAACCCCAGTTGACCTTCAATTCATTAACTCTAACACTTTTTTACTCCTCCTGGCCTCCCTCATTCCTCACTTTTTTCCTACCTGGTTCAGATTCCATGATTTATCATTATAATCATTCCCTTATATATACTTGCAATTCCCTCCCCGTTCTTTCCCTCCATTGTATTCTCTTGGCCAAGTTTCCCATCCTGGGCGAATATAACCCTTCACCTACACTTAAGGGGAGAATATAGCTGGAAAAAAACTCACCACAATGCTGACTGGTCCCGGTTTACAGTTATGGTTATTAACTTCTAGCAATCCTTAGGACAACCTCCCTACTACATTTCCCTTGTTCAATTCACTCTTCCCACTATTTTTTTCTATTTCCCATCTTCTTATCCGTCCCCAACTCTCTAACATCTCCGTCCTTACACTCTCAGCTGATGACTTTGTCTATTATTTTACTGAAAAACTGATGAAATCAAAAGAAAATATCCCAACATTCCCACAACCAAATATACATCCTAAAAAAATCTTGTTCTGTCCTTTGGATGAACTATTTTCACTCACGCAAAAGTCCAGCCCTTTCTCATGTGTGCAGGATTCCATCCTCTGTCACCCTTGCAAAGATAGGACAGGGCTTCCTTTCTCTCCTGCTTCATTCCTTCTAGTGATCTTTTCTACTGAGTCTCTTCCATGAACGTAGAAACATCTTATAGCATTTTCCATTGAAAAGAAAATTTAAAAAATGTTACCTCCCCATTTCTCTGCTCTTCTTTATAAGAAAGGTTCTTAAAGAGATTTTTGTACCAGGTGTGTCTATCTTCTCATTCATTCTTGAATCCATTTCAATGAGGCGTTTTTCTCCTTACTATATAAAAGCAGCTTTTGACAGAGACTGTTCATGTCATGCACACAGCCAAGTCCAGCGGTCATTTTTTAATTTTTATTTAACTGGATCTATCAGCAACATTTGTCACAACTGATCACTCCATTCTTCTTGAAACACTTCCAAGACACCTCAGTGGCTGCTCCTTCTTAATTTTCTTTGCTGCCCTTACCTTCTTCTGGACTTGCAAACAACAGAGCACCCCTCAGCTCAGTCTTTTGATCTCTTCTTTATCTATACTTATTCACTAGGTGATCTTTGATATGTCCATAATTGTATCTCCAGCCCAGTTCTCTCCCTTAAAATGCAGTCATTTATCAAGTGACCCTATCATATTTCAACTAGGACATATAATAGCACCGAAAACAAACATATCCAAAAATAGTCTTAGTTAGGCCTGCCCTTCAAATTTTTTTTAAATGAATAAAAAAGTTTAAAAAAACCACGGCCCTACATGGAACTTCCTTCAACTTAGTAAATAGCAATTTCATTCCAGCTAAAAATAAGGAGGCATGCTCAATTTATACCTTCATAATTAATCTGCATTAATCCATCAAGTCCTATTGTGTTGTCCTTTAAAATATATCCTGAATCTTATCATTTATTATTCTACTGTCTCTTAATCTTGGCCACTTAATATTGGACTATCGATCTGCTTTCACCTTTGCTCCTATGTTCACCAACCTCAGGTTCTATGATATTTAATAAGAATATACAGCAGTGGCATGAAGAAGATAGAGATTTCCAGGAGATTCCACAGTCGTCAGGGACCCAGGCTCCTATTTCACTGCTTCATCATACTAAGAGAACTGCTTTACAATCTAAGATGCCTACGCTAGTCCAGACACCCACCTGCATTCTGCTGAGCAAGGAGGGATGAGAGTACAAAGAAGAGGCTGGCCCCACCCTTTAAGGAGTCTTCGAAAGTCTTTACATAAAATTTCTACTTATTAGCCAGAACTTTGTCACTCCTCATAAATAACTATAAGAGAAGTGGGGAAGTACTATTAATAGAATCTTCCCATCAGTGTGTCAAGCTAAAAATGAGGTTTCTATTGCCAGAGAGTAAGAGAATAGCAGACATTGGAAGACAGCTTGCAGTTTCTACCACAGTTTCCTATAGTGTATTCTTCAACACATTCAGTTGTTTTCAGCAGGAACAATTATCCAGACACCCAGCCTCTGTAGAACTCAAAAGAGATTATCACCTTAATTACTGAAAGAGCCTCTTACTTGATCTCCGTGCCCTTACCTATTTTTACCGAGCAGCCAGAGTGAAATTTTAAAAATATATCTCATCATATCTTAAAACTTTTTAATGTTATCTCATGCCACTCAGAATAACATCTAGTCTCTTTACAAGAGCCTACAATGTCTTGCACGAATTTACTTCTGGCTACTTCTCTGATTTCATTGCCATCAATTTTCCCCCACACTCAAATATTCCACATACACATTGCCCCTCTCATTGTGACTCATACATTTCAAACACAGTCCTACCTCAGTGCCTTTGCACACACCATTACTGCTTCCTAGAATATACTTCCCTCAAATAATCATATGGTTTACTGTATATGACCTCATTAGCAAGAGATTTTTGTTGACTACTACTGTAGACAATATCTCTGATCCTTACATTATTTCAAATATATATCTAATTCACCATATTTCTTATTTCTGGAATAAGCTTAAGATGCTATAAGAAGCAATTTCATTTTCACTTTTGCTACTTTGTCCACGTCAAACATCGTTATCTATTCATCAGATCCACAACCACATCATCAGATGAACACATTCTAGACACGTATTTGAGTAATGTCCTACTAATAGACATTTGTGTTGTATCTATTTGGCTCTATGATAAGCAATGCCTCAGTGAATATCCTTGAACATTAGCAATTTCACTTATGTGTGAGTGTTGAACATAAAACAAAAAGCAGAGATTAACAAGAAGATTGGAGAAGATGTGGAAAAACTAGAACCATTTGGGCATCGTTGGTGGGAAGGTAAAATGCGTAGCTGCTGTGGAAAACAGCATGGCAGTTACTCAAAAAATTAAACATAGGCTGGGTGTGGTGGCTCATACCTGTATTCCTACCACTTTAGGAGGCCAAGGAGGGAGGATCACTTGAGCCCAGGAGTTAGAGGTTGCAGTGAGCTATCATGACACCACTGCACTGTAGCCTGGGCAATAGAGTGAGACTCTTTCTCAAAAAAATAAAAAAATTAAACATAGAATCACCTTATGGTCCAGTGATTCCACTGTTAAATATATACACAAAGGAACTGAAAGCAGGACTCAAATTGATATTTGCACACCAATGTTCATAGCAGAATTATTCACAATAATCAAAAGATGGAAACAATTCAGATGACAGATGAATGGATAAACAAAATGTAGTATATACATAAAATGGAATATTATTCAGCATTAAAAGGAATGAAATTCTGATACATGTTACAACATGGATGAACCTTGATGACATTAAGCTAACTGAAATAAGCCAGGCACAAAAGAACAAATATTGTACGATTCCACTTAAATGAAGAAACTTGAATAGTCAAACTCACAGAAAAGAAAGCAAAATATTGCTTACCGAGGGCTAGGAAAGAGGGAAATTGGGAGTTATTGTTTCGTTAGTACAGAATTTGAGTTTGAGATAAGGAAAAGTTCTGAAGAAGCACAATGGTAATGGTTGCATGACAATGTAAAGATACTTAGTGTCACTGACTATATACTTAAAAATGGTTACAATAGTAAATTTTATGTATATTTTACCGAAATTAAAAAAAAATTGTCCCAAGATATCTAGTTTCATTTTTTAAATTTTAATATTAGATTCATTGGTCCGTTGCAAGAACCAGGCCAGTGTTAAATAAGTTTACATAAACACATTTATCTGTTCTGTTTCATAATAGTTTAATCTTAAAACTGAATTTCTTTTTAAAAGGCTCAAAAAAAAAAAACCTCCATTATGTTGACTTTTATGAGGTGTATATTTAAGTAAAAGATAAAGTAAAATCCACTTTTATTAGTTTTAACAGTGATTTTATTTCAAGAAGGAAAAAGGATGGGCTACCTCTCAGGCTCAATTTTTACTAGGTATTACCAAAATTTAAATTAAATAATCTTACTAAAACATAATTCAGGATTAGATTTTCATATTCATAAGCTCTCTCCTTTTAAAAAATGTCAATTTATTAATGTTTCTGATGTTATGTTTTATCAGTGGTTCATTATGTCTAGTTTAAATGATTTTTTTCAAAACCTTTAAGAGAATTGAAGGGTGACCTATAATCTCTGTTTTTATCTAAGTACAGGAGTATATTAAAAACTGTATTTCTCCAAAGACTACATTTCAGCTATAATGACCATTGCTTTTGTCCACAGGAATTTCAACCAATATTTGTATATAAAGCCCAGGGTTTCCATTTTATTCTATCTTAATGCTCCAGAGAGTGATGCATAGAAACTATTTATATTTTTGGAAATTACTCCTAAATACAAAACTACTAAGATTACCATCTACCAATGTGGCTAGAAAAAGTGATCCAGTGGGAGAGCGGAAAGAAATAAAATCAGAGAGATTGCTGGGGCCAAATGATGTAATGCTTTGTAGGCTCTGATAAAGCCTTTGGACTTTATTCTGCATGAGATAGAGAGATACAAGAAGGATTTTAGCAGAGGACTAATTTATATTAAAACAATGCTTTGACTGCAGTGTTTGGAAGTTTCTGTATGAGAGTCAGGGTGGAAGCAGTTGAACCAGTTAGGCAGCTATGTCAATGGTCCAAAAGAGGGATATTAGTTACATGGTCTAGGGCGGTAGCTGCAAAAGTGTCGAGAAATGGTTGAATTTGGGATATGTTTTTAAGTTAGTAAGTGGGATTTGCTGATAGATCGGCTGTAAGATGTTAGAGAAAGAGAGGACTCAAGGGTGACCCCAAGGTTTTGGAATAGATTTGTGTTTGGAAGAAGTGGGAGATTAGATAAATACAATGGAGCTGAGTAAAAAGAACATTCAGTGCCAGATGGAGTAGTTTGGACTTGCTCCTGCAAGCATCACAAAGTCGCTTTAGTGCTTAGGTAGTAGAATAACATGATGTAAAAGGTGCTAGTCAACAAATTACCTGGCAGCTTTGTTTGGCTGGACTGAAAGAAGGATGACAAGGCAAGACTAAGGAAATGGGATTCTGCTAGTTTCTATCTGAGGGTGGTAGGACTTGCTCCTCCTCACACCCCGTAGTTCCTATTCTCCACTAAGTATGTCCTCCATTTCCCCATGGAATCCATCAGGGGGAGAACATAATTAGAATTAGGATGATGGGTCACACACACCCCAAAAGACACAAATGGAATTGATTTGCTTCTCATGAAATTGTTCAGGCAGCACAGTGAGCAGTTTCATGTAAATGCTCACCCCAGACCATGGTGGATGTGAATCCTGGCTTCACTGCTTATGTTTCTTCAACCTAGGGCAAATTATTTAACTTCTCCATGTCTTAGTTTTTTCATCTGTGAAGCTAGGTTAATAACAGTATTTAACGCATAGGATTAAGGTGAAGATTAAAGTTTTAAAGTATTTGGAATGCTGCTTAGGACATGGTAAGTTATTCAATACATGTGAGTTGATTTTTTTTTTCATTAACTTTCAAATAAACAAATCAATGCAGACTAATCCTTGAAGTGTGTTCTTATAATAATTTTGGTATTAATTGCTTAGGGTTTATAGTGGGCAACTGAGAATATCATTTCAAAAAAATGACAAAATTTGTTATCTGTATGAAGGAAATAATAGCATAAATTATAATGCTGGGTAACTAGGAGAATAGTGGTGTTCTTAATATTGAGGAAGTTGAAAAGAATCCTTATATTTAAAAGTTGAATTTGGCCAATTCCTTTGAAAATATATTTATTTCAATCAATCTTTTTTAGAAAACCATATGATAGAAATTATATTTATAATTTAAAATTATTCTACCTGTAACAAATTTTCTCTCTGACTTTAATGTAGCTTATTGTTAAAAAGAAAACCTTCGAGGAGCACAAACTGTATGTGATCACTTTCAAATATAATAAGGTTGTATTTTCTGTTCAAAATGCCCCAAATAATTTCTCCTAGCTTGAGTTTCTATTTCTGTAATCATGCAGATTTATAAATTCTGTGTATTTGTGCTACTGAATGATATTGTTATTGGTCACATATAATTGTATAATTTAATTTAGTGTGTGCTTTCAAATAATTATCAACCAAGAATATTTTCTTTATTAATGATAAGAAAAAAATTTTAAGATACAAAAGCTTTGATTTTTAAAAAATATTGTCCAATTAAAATGGTATTTAACATACTAAAGAAGGTTGGGACTTTGGAAATTAACAAAGTTATGTTGGCAACATATTTCCTTGTGTCTACTTTTCATATGAGGGCCCTTATTTCTTCACATACGCAGTCGGCAGAATAATGGCCATCCTAGGGTGTCCCCATCCTATTAATAATTCCCAAAACCTGGGAATATGTTACCTTACATGACAAAGGAAGTAATAAGGTAGCAGTGGAATTAAGGTTGTCAATAATCTGACCTGGAGATAGGGAGTTTATCCTGGATTATTAGTGGGGGGGCGATGTAATCACGAGGATTTATATAAATATAAGAGGAAGGCCAAACAGGGAGAACCAGAGCGATGACAAAATGAAAAAGACTAGACAGGTCATTGCTGGATTTGAAGACAGAAGAGAAACAGGAACCAAAGAATATGGGCAGCTTCTAGAAGCCAGAAAAACAAGAAAACAAATTCTTCCTTACGTCCTCCAGAAGGAGCACAGTTCTGTTGACACTTTGATTATAGCCCATGAGACCTGTTTTAGACTCCTGAGCTCCGGAACTATAAGATAATAGATTTCTGTTGTTTTAAGTCACGATGTTTGTGATAACTTATCATAGCAGCAGTAGAAAACTATTATAATATGTAAAAGATATATTGCAAAACATGTACACAGTAAAGTTTGAGAAGTAGTTTTGGACCCTTGGAAAGTTCAGGAGATGAAAAGGATGAAGAACAAGTGACTTTGATTCAGGATTTATAAAATTCATAATATCTCCCACCAAAAGATCTCACAGCTCAGATTAGCTCCTACAGCATTTTCATCTTAACTTCATCCTCAGACCAGTAGTTCATGCTATCTCTAGAATTTTCACAGATTGGCCCAACTATAATTCAATGAATATAAAATGTAAGAACTTCAGAAGAAAATGTTTTACAATACTATTTTTTTAACGTTATAGTGGCTTTCTTATTAAAACTTACCAAACCAGTCGAAAAACTATCTAAAACAAATAGCCAGTGAATTTCTTTGGTTCTACGTGGATTCATACCAGTAAGTTTTATCATCATCAGGCTATATTTCTAGCACTGTCCCTAATTTACAAAATTACTCTCAGCGTATCACCTAACCCATCATTTTTTAGATTCCATGTTCACATAAAAATAATTAGAGACACTTAATCAAAGAAGTGAAGTTAATTACATTATGTCCACAAACCAGATTATGTATGGTTAATTAGATTATGGCTAAAATATTCTATAACATCTAATAACATATTTCAAATGAGTATCCCAAACCACAGTCTATAAACATTGGTAAGCGTAATTATCTCAATTTTACAAGGGAAAAAAAGGCAAGAATTTATTAGGTTAGAAAAAGCCATAAATTACCCACTGGTGGTAGCAGACTCTCAGGGTTGTTTTTGCTGTACTTTTGTCTATCTGCTTACTAACATTTTAACTGCTATTTTATGTCTAGGCATTACCAACAGAATCAACAGTATCCCAAGCCCTAAAACTCATAGGAAATGCTGAAGAGAGCCTAGCGTATGTTCACCATGATGGAGAGAGACTTACTTATCTCTGGTCATTTCCAGATTTATTGTTCTCTGACCTAAGCATATTATAAAGAGAAAAGAGCTTTAAATATTTGTGTCATTAGTCACATTAGCTTCACTAAAATCCTGGAAAGCTCTCAATAGACGATACATACTATCCATGCATACTATCCATGCATTACTATCCATTACTATGGATAGTAATTAAACCTCCATCTAAATACTTCTAATAATTAATTTAAGAGACTTTTACCTATTGTATAAAGCTGCTCCTAGGTCAAATTGTCAACTAAATCAGTAGAGTCTCAGACAGATATGTGTTACAACTACTTAACTGCAAGGAGGGGTCAAGTTTTGATTTTTATATGTATGTGTGTTTATATATATGTGTGTGCATATATTTTTTTTAATTAAGTAGAATCTGTCTTAGTATCTTTGGTGTGAGTCAAGGGGGCAATATAATATTGTAAATATAACTATATTATAACATCAGGACTAATAAATGGGAGAACCTAACAAAATTTTCCAGACTAATAAAACTTGAAAAAAAAATTAAAAAATTTATGCAGTGAGGCACATACATCTATACCTCTATCCTACTGCCAATCACTTCATAACATGTCCATACGAGGCAAATTAGAAGTTAGTTCATTGTGATAAGAATGTTTTTGATACAACCTGACCTTAAATAATATATTTCTAACATGTAAAACAAAAGCCTCAGGGACCCTATTCCAATGGACTTTAGAAAACTAATGGGGTAATATCCATTTCCAAATTGAATTGCTAAAATTTTTAAACCATAATTTAATTATTTGTTATGTTATTTTTATATACTTCAAACTCACTAGGAATCCTTTTTAAAATAAATGTTTTTCCATCCATTTTTGGACAAAATAATTAAACACAAATATCCTGAATTGTTGATACAGCAATATTTTTAGTGTAATAGGTTTCATTTGCTCCACCATAGCATGCTGAGGATACAAAAGTGGTTTAAATTTTATTTCTTTTTCTTGCCAAATTACTCTGGCTAGAACTTCTAGTACTAAGTTGAATAGAAGTAGCAAAAGTAGGCGCCCTTGCCTTATTCTTGGTCATAGAACAAAAACTTTCATTTTTTTCATCATTGGATATGTTAACTGTGGGCTTTTCATATATGACCTTTATGATGTTAAGCTGATTTTCTTCTATTTCTAGTTTGTTGAGAGTTTTATCATGAATGGTGTTGAATTTTGTCAATATTGTTCTGCATCTCTTGAGATGATCATATGGTTTTAATCCTTCATTCTGTTAATGTGGCATATCACAATTATTGATTTTCATACATTGAACTATCCTTGTGGCCCAGGAATAAATTTCACTAGGACATGGAGCATGATCATTTTAATATGATATTGAATTCAGTTTGCTAAATCAGTTTAAAAAATAAATAAATAAAAGGTGTCCAAATCATACAGCAAGAAGTACAATTATCTCTGCAGATGTCATGATCTTATATGTAGAAAACCCCAAACACTCCACCAAGAAGACCTCAAAACTATTAGAATATTAGAACTAATAAACAAATTCAGTAAAATTGTGGGATACAAATCAACATACAAAAATCAGTTGCAATTTTATACACTAACAACAAATTACCCGAAAAGTAAATTAAGAAAACAATTTTATTTACAATAGCATCAAAAAGAATACAATACTTAGGAATAAACTTAACTAAGAAGGTGAAAGACTTCTACATTGAAAATTCCAAAACATTGACGGATACAATTAAAGAAGACACAAATAAATGAAAAGACTTATTGGAAGACTTCACTGTTAAAATGGCCATACTATCCAAAGTAGTTTACAGATTCAGTACAACCTCTATCAAAATTCCAATGGCATTTTTACAGAAATAGAAAGAAACAATTCTAAAATTCATATGGAGCCATGAAGACTGAAAATAGCCAAATCAATTTTGAGAAAGAAGAACAAAGTTGGAAGCATCATACTTTCTGATTTCAAAATATTTTACAAAACTACAGTAATTAAAACTGTCGTACTGGCATAAAGACAAACATAGACCAATTGAACAGAATAGACAGCCCAGAAATAAACTCATTCATATACGGTCAATTGATCTTCAACAAAGGTGCCAAGAATACAAATGGGGAAAGGATAGTCTCTTCAACAAATGATATTAGGAAAACTGGCTATCCAATTGCAAAATAGTGAAATTGGACCCTTATCTTTAAAAGATCAACTAAATATGGATTCACGACTTACACATATGAGCCAAAACTATAAAACTTCTAGAAGAAAACATAGAAGAAACACTTAATGAGACTGATCTTGGAAATGATTTCTTGGATATGATGCCAAAATCACAGACAACAAAAAGCAAAATTAGACAAGTGGGACTACATCAAACTAAAAAGTTACTGCACAGCAAAGTAAGCAATCAACCAAATGAAATGAGACAAAATATTTGCAAATATTGGAATGAGACAAAATATTTGCAAACTACATGTTTGATAAGGGGTTAATATTCAACATACAGAAGAAACTCCTTCAACTTAACAGCAAACAAAAACAAAATAAGAAAGCAAAACACACACACACAAAATCACATAACCTGATTTTAAAAATGGTCAAAGGACTTGAATAGACATTTCTCCAAAGGCATACGAATGATCAATAGGTACATGAAAAGCTGATCAACATCGCTAATTATGGTGAAAATGCAAATCTCAGTCACAATGAGATATCACCTCATACCTGTAAAATGACAATTATTGAAAAAACAAAGAAAAGATAATGACTGTTCGTGAGACTGTGCAGAAATTGGAACCTGTGTACACTATTGGTGGGAAGTAAACTTGTGCAGCTGCTATGAAAACCAGTATGGATGTTTCTCAATTACTAACGCAGTATGGGGCACTGCCAGAGAGTGCCCACTAAGAGGAACAAGAGGGACCTGGAACCCATGGAGAATATCCGATTCTCTGACCAGAACCTGGTGTTCCATGATGGAGACGCAGCGGTGTTTTCGGGGCCTGCAGGCAACTGTGTGGAGACACAGGGAGAACTGTTGAGCAGAGTCTCCTTCAGCCACCATGAAAGCTGTGCTGTGCAAGGCTGGAGGAACAGCACCCGGTGAGGAGAAGCAGTTCCTGGAGGTATGGAAGAAGAACAGGAAGCTCAAGAGTTTCCACCTGTCAGCACTGAGAAACATGGGCTCGTTTGTGAGAGCGACTGTTTTGGCTGCCTGTCCTGGTTGTACTTGGAGACACACTTGTTGTATGTGGCAGAGAAGAAGCGCCCCAACGATGAGTCCTTCTTGCAGACCAAAGCCTTGGACATCATTGTCAGCAATGATAAGATAATCAGGCCAAAGACATCATACCAGGCCATCAAGAGGGATCACTTTGTGTTTTACAAAGATTGGGGAGAAAACATGGTTTCCAAAAGCACCTCTGTGTTCTGTGTGTCAGATGTCAAGAGTGGCAACATCTCTGCGCTTGAGGGGATCCCTGAGAATGTGCCTCCTGGGAAGGCATTCTGGGCTATTGGTAACACAGGTGTGGTGTTCATGGGCTGGCGGCATGAGCCTTTCTGGCTCAGCATCTGCTTTTGCATCAATTACAGGTCAGCCTCGTACTATGTGGATCTCATTCAGGGGAATATTGTGACCTCCTCTTAGATGACTTGTCTCTGATGACACCCCTGCTGTCTCTTCTCCCTGGATGAGCCCAAACCAGTGTAGCATTGTCCGCATGATCAGTGTGCCTGTATGACTGGTATACCAGGGTCACCTTGGTGGTGGTGGATGTTGTGCCTCAGCAGCTGGGAGAGAACTTCCCTGGGATCTACAGTAGCCCTTCTGCCTCTGGGATGCTGGTCAGCTGACAACCAGAGAGTGGTCTGCCTCTCTGCTCAGCACAACCAGCAGGACCTGTTTGTTGTGGATACCCAGCTGGTAGCTGTTCACAATTGCCCAGAACCTCATGGTGGCGCAGTGTTCCACACCCAGCCTACCCGCCAAGCTGAAAGTTGGGTTCCTGCCTCCTGAAGGGAAGGAACAGTTGGTGTTGTAGGTGTCCCTGGAGGAGGTCAAGTCCATTTCTGACATCCACGGGGACATCTGGGTGCTTCAGCCACCCCCAGAACAAGAGTGCAGTATTCTGGCCTTGACTTTGAAACAATATTTCGGAAGCCCAAAAACCCACCAGAAAAGACCCAGGTGCCCACGGTGGTCATGCCCTACAGGGGTCCTATTTGTCCCTTGTTACTGCCTGGATGCTGATCCCTGCCATGCCTTGAAAGATGGATCTTTTGCACTACTAGTGAACTATCGTGGCTCCACGGGCTTTGGCCAAGACTGCATCCTTTCCTTCCTGAGAATGTGGGCCACCAAGATGTGAAGGACATCCAGTTTTCCCTGGAGCAGGCGCTGCGGGAAGAGCACTTTGACGCAAGCCACATGGCTCTTATTGGTGGTTCTCACTGTGGTGACCTCTCCTGTCACCTGATTGGCCAGTACCCATGACCTATGGCGCCTGCGTGACCTGGAACCAGAGGTCAACATCTCCTCCGTGATGGGCTCCACTGACGTCCCTGACTGGTGCATGGTGGAGGCTGTCTTCCCTCTGCCTGCCAGATCTCAGTGTGTGGGCTGAGTTACTGGATAAGTCGTCCATCAAATACATCCTTCAGATGAAGACGCTGCTGTTACTGATACTGGGCCAGGAGCACTGGCGCATGCCCTTCAAGCAGGGCATGAGTATTACTGTGCCCTTAAGGCCCGGAATGCACCTGTTTGGCTCCTGCTTACCCCAGAAGCACATAGGCGCTATCAGAGGTGGAGATGGAGTCAGAAAACTCCATGAATGCTGCGCTCTGGCGATGCACAAACTCAGGCAGCCAAAGCCCTGCCATTCTGTGTGAGTTGGTCAGCCTGTGCCGACCTTCACTCACGGGGAGCCTCAGGGTCTGGCAGAGCAACAAGAGGCTTTCTGGGCACTGACTCCATTGGTGGGTGGGAAGAGGAATGTGGGCTATGCAGTTACAGTAAATTAGGACATAGAGGGAAAAAAGCAGAAATAAAACATAGAGATACCAAATAATCCAGCAATCCCATTTCTGATTATCCAAAAGAAGTGAAATCAGGATCTCAAAGGGATATTTGTACTCCCATGTTCATTGGAGCATTATTCACAACAGCGAAGATGTGGAAACAATTTAAATGTTCATCAAGGGATAAATAGATAAAGAAAACGTGGTATTGACATACAATGGAATGTTATTCAGCCTTAAAAAAGGAAATCCTGTCATATGAGACAACGTGGATGACCAGGAGAACATTATGCTATGTGAGATAAGCCAATAATGAAAGGACAAGTACTGCATGATACCACTTATATGAGGCACATAAAATAGTCAAACCTATGGAAGCAGAGAGTAGAACTGTGGTTGCCAGGAGTTGGGGGGAAGAGAAAATGGAGAGTTGCTAGTCAACAAGTGTTGTACAAGATGAGTAAGTGCTAGATGTCTGCTCTACAATATTATGCCTAGAGTTAACAATACTGTATTGTATAATTAAAAAGTTTAAGAGGGGAGAGCTCATATTAAGTGTTCTGACCACAATTAAGAAAAAAGTGGTGTCATGGGTTTCAGATCACCCAAATTAAGTTTAATGCAGCTGGAGCTACCCCTATCAATGTTTTTCTCGGAACTTCTTCTCTATTGCTGAATTTGTACAATCATATAGTCTCATTTGTTTATTTGGTTGATTTCCATAGCAGCCTCAATTCCTAGCAGATGCAGAATATCTTGGTGAGCTCTGTTGGCTCTTTTCAATGGTGAAGTTGCATCTAACATGGGGTCTTTCCGAGCTTTTGACCAAAACCAGTAGAACCTATCAAATTTTGTGACTCCTGTCCCTCAGGCCCAAGTTCTATCTTAGGGACCCCTTGTTTGGGTTCTCAGGTCATGCACTTTACTTAGGGACCCCAGTGCTCATAGGCATCTAGGAAGTTGTGCTTTTTTTTGAGATCTTGACTCCTGATAAAGATATTGAAAATACTCTTTTTTGGCATTTTTTCCTGGTCCCAGGAGTCCTCTCTTTCTATGCCCTTCCCCACCTGCATATCTCAATGCCAGATACAAAGCTGCCATTTCTTTTCCTTCTGGGTACTTTACTTGTCTGAAACATCATAAAGAGTACCATCAGGGTTTTCAGCCACACCTGAAACTTCTCTCTAGACCTAAAACACAAAAGAACTATTTTCTTTTTTCCCTGATATCCTCCCCCTAGGAAGGAAAATTCATACTCTACAAATAAGAATTGGCTACCCTTTTGTGAAGCTAGAGGAGAATAACTCTCATTTCTTCTAAAAGGGCTCATAGCAATGAGAAGTAAAATCAAACTGATGATGTAATTACTATGTTAAATTCTCAATAAATCACTGTGTTCTAATAGTCTTATATGGTGTCTATGGCCTCCTGTATGTATGATGACATATTGGTTTTCAGGTAGCATTTCTACCAGGAAGTGAACTGACAGCCAAAGAGAGATAAAACTTTCTTTTGCAATGCATCTTCCCCATCCTACATCATAGAACACAACTTGAGAGTCCTCCTCTCAGAGAGACAGAGAGCTTTAGCACCCATGGTCATGCTTAGCACCAGTCAGACCATTTAGAAGAGAGGGAAACATTTCTGAAGAAATCTGTTGGTGAGCACTGGCACTTTGAAAAAGCCTATTAAAAATGTAAATGTAAGGGTGTGAAAAGAAAGAGCTGATACACTTTGAAGAGACCAAGTGGCACAGAGCAAGAATTACATGAGACATCTGAAAGAGGGAATTGGACCAGATACAACTACTTCCTCAGATAAGGCTTTTCTCAAGGTCTATCAGGAAGTGTTAAGAATGATAACTTAGCCCACTCCATATTTAGTAGATTTGACTGTATATGTAAACTTCTTCCCAGCCAGCAGCAATAAATGAAGGTATATTAATATTACATTAAAAATATTGTCTTCCTCATTTTCATGAGAGCAAGATCTCAATCCCACCGTTTACATCTCTTCAAGTATTAGTAATTCATGTGAGTTCCCAGAGGAGTGCTAATATTCTGCTCAGTTATTTTCACTGAATCTTTTTTATGGTATTCCTAAGATCCTAAAGTAAAGAATTAGCTGTCAAAGATGGATGTACTCCCATTTGTCTATAGAGGCAAGATTCAGGTCATCATAGTAGGCAAACCAGGTAAACAGCATCTCTCATGGGGGTCTGTCCTAATGAATACTATTTTTGCATGGGTTTCATATTTTTTTGTGTATAACGTGTCAATGTCTGTTTTGCAATTATTTTGTAAATGTTTTCATATGCAAAGTTTCCTATCTTTTAAAAATTTTGTTGTACTTTACCAACTCACTTTCATAAATATTTCTTCAGTAAGTTCTATATGCAAAATTTGCGTTAAGTAGATTTATTTTTTTCTTTTCTTTCTTTTTTTTTTTTTTTTGAGACAGAATCTCACTCTGTCACCTCAGCTAGAGTGCAGTGGCATATCATCCTAGCTCATTGTAACCTCAAACTCCTGGGCTCCTGCCTTAACCTGCCAAGTAGCTAAGACTACAGGCATGTGCCACCACACTCCGCTCCTTCTCTTGCTCAGACTGGTCTCAAACTCCTGAGCTCAAGTGATCCTCCCATCTCAGCCTCCCAGAGTGGTAGGATTACAGGCGTGAGCCATCACGCCCGGCCTACATTCATTTTGGAACAAGGCATAATCTCTGCTCTGTAGTCTAATAGAAAATAAATACTGATAATGATAATTAAAAGAAAAACAACATACAAGAAATTCCACATAAGAGATGTAGATATAAACAAATACTTCATAATTCAGAAGAGGAAAATATTAGCACTTGCCAAGGTTTCCAAGAAGTCTTTAAAGAGAAAGTCTCATTGAAATGAGGCTTGAAGCATGGGTGTCATATTTTAAAATACAATTTTATGAACTTATGCTATAAATAAACCCGTTTATTTCCTACAAATTAAAAATAATAAGCTTCAAATTGAAGGAAATAATCTATAAGCCTGCCAGTCAATATTAATTTTACGATTGTGGAGGATTGACTTAGTGATACCAATGTTTTATCCCTTCTGCATATTTATAGTGTTTGCCACGTGACACGCATTTCTTCCTGTCAAAGACTGTGTATACTTCCCTGTGTCTTGATTTCCAAATTATCCATGTGACTTACTTTGGCCAATGAGATATTAGCAGATGTGACACAAGCAGTGGCTTGAAATGTGACTGTCATTTTACACTTCTCTCATTGCCATGAAAAAATAAGCTAGACTACTAGTCCAAAACGGATAAGAACTTGCAAGAAGACCTGTACCCAATCAACGGTTTAGAGCCAAGTCCAGGAGAGTCTAACTAGATTAGTCAATCTCCAGATATCAAGCATGTAACTGAGAATAAATCATTATTGTTTGAATCCACTGAGTTTTCGGGTGGTTTATTATACAGGATAATTTTGTCAATAGCTAGTACAGTGTTTTCTATACTTTCAGATAACGTTTTTTATAAAAATGAGATCACACTGTACATGCTATTATATTTTGTAATCTGATTTTTGCACTCAATAGATTGCGATTATCTTTCCATTTGGTTACATCATTTTAATGTCTCATTGAAATGAGCCTTGAAGCATGGGTGTCATGTTTTAAAATATAGCTTTATGAACTATTTTTTTTAACTTGTTTTCTCAGGTGGGAAGCTGTATTTTTTAGTTTTAGGTTGGGCTGCAAGTAGGAGAAAACCAAGAGTGAATAAAATGAGACATAGTTTCTTTCTTACATGCATAATATAAGTTCTGGGCTGGTATGATGCCACAGGATATAGAATCCCTGACTATCTTTTCCTCGAGCTTCTGGAGGATTGACATTTTCCACAAGTTGCACAAAATATTTTTGTTTACATCCAAAGGATAAAATTCAGTAACAAGGTGACAAATAGCTGCAAGAGAATCTGAGAAAAATGGCCTTTATTTTAGGCAACTAAGACATAGCTAAAAATAACGGTTTCTATTTTCAAATAAAACATGGAAAACAAGTAGTGGACTATTATTGATAGTCTCTGTAATGGACACCTATGTTGTTTTAAGTGTATTAACGTAATAAATAACACTGTGATTAAACTTAAAACTTTCGACAAGCAGAAATGGAGAGGATATTTGATAGAGAATGGAGTGTATGTAGGAAAACTTAGGGACCTGTTTAAGAATAACAAATAAAATAACGTAATAGTGTAAAAGTTGTATAGGAGTATATAAAGCTTGTTTTTCTAGAAGTATATTTAATCTTGTATGCTCAGAAAGAGAACAAATCCTGAGTTACAAGATCAGTGATGCTAGATACTCATTTTCAGATTGTCACCTAATCAGCGTACGAAGCATTTATGATTACTAAACGAACTGGTTGACCCAACAAATAAAGCTACCCCTGAAAGTTCAACTCCCGCTAGTCTTTCATCAGACTGTAACCTTTTGTCTTTTTCATGTTAAAAGATAAAAACTTTCTTAGAATAACTGATTATTTTAAAATAGGTAAGAGAAACATTCTATATTTTTATACAAAGTTTATATTACTCACTATGACCACAGAAATAAGTTACATTTGCAGAAGTCTATAGTTCACAAAACATTTTCACATAAATGATCTTATATCTTAGTGATATAAGCATAGTGAACAAAGAGAGATTATTTTTTATAGATGGGGAAACAAAATAGCAAGACATGTTAATCACCTTCCAAAAATCACACGGCTAATTAGGGTAAAGGTTTGGGATCTAGTCTAGAATGTATGACTTCTGATTTATATTGCATAATGTTACAATGTTCTTCCATCTAGAAAGTGTAAATGCTTAATTTGAATGTAATTGGATTTAATATGATGCATTTAATGACAAATAAATAACAGATCCTTAATTATAAATTAACAACTTAAAATTATTACCCTCAAGAGTATTAATATTTTAGTGGTATTAATACTACTCAATTTACTATTACTATCTTTGTTATATGATCTTAAATTAAAAAACCAGATAATCAGTATCTCCTGAGAAGTATTATCCCTTTGCTAGTTCCCACACATATATTCCCAAATTATATATTTTTTTCCATCGGTGAAAAAAAAAAATCCCTTAGGTGACCAAGCACCAAGATGAAGTCCAGGTGGGCCGAATCATCCTTTATCTCAAGTTTAAAACCATCACTGTGGTCTATGAAGAGTCCATCTTGAATGGAAATCAGAAGTGACTGTTATGCTTCATTCAGCTCAGCCCACCAATAGCCTTTCTTTTTCTTTTTTTTTTTTTTTTTTTTTTAGACAGAAACTCAATGTGTTTCCTGGGCTAGAGAGCTGTGGCGTCATTCTGGCTCACAGCAACCTCAAACTCCTGGGCTGAAGCAATCCTTCTGCCTCAGCCTCCCGAGTAGCTGGGACTACAGGCATGCGTCACCGTGCTCGGCTAATTTTTTCTATATA
>CAUYSK010078604.1:40000-52374 GCA_963575035.1 Avahi laniger | reverse complement strand
CCTAGCTCACAGCAACCTCAAACTCCTGGGCTCAAGCGATCCTCCTGCCTCAGCCTCCCGAGTAGCTGGGACTACAGGCATGCACCACCATGCCCGGCTAATTTTTTCTATATATTTTTAGTTGTCCAATTAATTTCTTTCCAATTTTAGTAGAGACAGGGTCTCGCTCTTGCTCAGGCTGGTTTCGAACTCTTGACCTCAAACAATCCACCCGCCTCGGCCTCCCAGAGAGCTAGGATTACAGGTGTGAGCCACCGCGCCCGGCCTATTAAAAGTTTTTTTAAAAATATGTTTTAAGCCTTAAGAAATATTATATTCCTTGTGAGTAGTGACCCTATTGTTATACTTACGGAATTCTTTGGAGTGTAGAATTGTGCAATATAATAAAAATCTACCGATTGGTGGGCTTTAATACTACAATTCAAGAGCGAGAGTAATGTTGGTTAAAATCCATAAATTCATTATCTCTGAACCATAAATGAAGAATTCTTAACCTAAAGCCCATGCATGGGTTCAGAATATCTATGAGCCCCTGAAATCCTATAGAAGTTGTATGCACATGCATAGCTCTGAGGGGAGAATCTGTGGAGTTTTTGTTTTTGTTTTCAAATTCACAGATAGTCCGTAACTAAAAAAGGTTAATAATTATTGTCCTAGGTTATAATATAGTAAAACATTAAGGAATTTTTTAAGACTAAAACCAAAAGTTCTTCTACCTTGAAGGATGAAACCAAAATTTTAAAAAGTAAATTTAAGATTTTCTGCACTAAGCTTGATTTCTCTCCACTGCCTGTACCAAGGAAAGATCACATGAAGGCACATTGAGAAGGTGGCCATCTGCAACTCAAGGAGAGGCCTCTCGCCAGGCACTGACCCTGTTGTCACCTTGGACTTCCAGTCTCCAGAACTATGAGAAATAAACTCCTGTTCTTTAAGCCAAAAAAAATTTTTTTTCCCTGAACTGTATCATCAATTTAAATTATCTTATGCAAAGCTGAAAACAAGTGATCACTCTACCAAGAAATATATGAATGTATTTTTTTCTTGAACCTTCCTTAAAGAGATGTTTACATAATCTCCATATTATATAATTTGACAAATTCTACCCCACAGTTTTCTCATTGGTGAAACAAAGAAAATTGAACTAGAACTATTTCCCCAAACTGGGATTAGCAAATTCTATGGTTCTATGGCTAGTTCCACAGAACGTTAACAGATGGTCCAAAATTACAGTATGTTTGGCAACTGCTGGATTAACCAAAATTTTAAAAGATTTTTCTTTATAAGATACCTCAATATTTCTATTCCAATATGCATAATAAATCTTCAAGGAGAAAGAATATATCCAATTTTTCCCAGATAAATTTGGCCATAAAACCTCTTCTCTCTAGAGCAATGCTGTCCAATAGAAATATATTGTGAATCACATATGAAATTTTTAAATTCTGTAGTGACCACTTTAAAAAAATTTTAAAAATAGGTGAAATTAATTTTAACAATATATTTTATTTAACCCAATATATGAAAAATATTAACATTTCAACACATAGTCAATTTTGAAAATTGTTAATGAGATATTTCATTCTTTTCTTGGAGTGCTCTTTGAAATCCTGTATGTATTTTACATTTACAGCATGCTTCATTCAGACTAGCCAGACATCAATTGCTCACTAGTTATATGGGATTAGTGGCTACTCTATTGGACAGCACAGCCCTAAAGCACCTTGCAGACCAATATGCCAAGAAAAACTCTTTAGGAAACACTGTATCAGGGAATCTTTGATATATATTTTTTATTCTTCACCACTACACATTCACATAAACACACAATAAAAGCCATTTTCACTTAGGGATGTCCTTGATGAAGCAGCAGAAATTATTAATCTTGTTACATCTCAACCCTTGAGTATGTCCTTAATATTTTGTGTGTCAAAATGGAAAGCACAGTAAAGGCACTTCCACTGCATTATCAAAGGATGATTGCCTTGAGAAAAAGCATTTGTATGGTTGTTTAAGTTGTGAGCTTAAGTCATTTTCTCATGAAACATCATTCTTACTTGAAACAATTTTGATAAATTATGATTATTCAGAGTTGGGTATTTAGCAGATATTTTCTCAAAGATGAAACAAGTCAGCCTATCATGTCGAGAACAGCTGACAGAATTTCTGCCAATGATAAAATTTGAGTTTTCAAGTGAAAATCAGAATTTTGGAACACTTGTATCCACCATTGTGAGCTTAACAGTATCACATTAAACTTTCTGATTAATTGAGAGTTGATATTAATAAATATGATATTTTGATATTATATAGTGAAATCTGTCAACATTGGGAAGATAATGCATAATTCTGTGAACCAGTATTTCTGAAATGATCAACGCATGATGTTACAAAAGCACACACAGGTAGAAGATCCATTCAAGTGCAAACTAGACAAATGGATTTTAAAGTAACAGAGTACAAAAAGCTAACTGATACGGTTTCAGATTTTATATTGTAACTAACTTTAACAAAACTATGATTTGTCGAGTTTTGGTGTAATTCCAAAAAAGAATATCCACAATTATCTGAAAAGGCTATTAATACACTCCTGTCTTTCCCAATGACATATCTGTGTGAAGCCAAATGTTCTTCATATATTTGAACCATATGACAACAGATTAACTGTAGAAGCAGATATGAGAATCGAACTGACTTCTAATATGCCCAACATTAAAGAGTTTTGCAAAAATGAAAAAGCAATGCCATTCTTCTCACTACATTTTGAGGTTTTGCTTGAAAATAGTGTTTTTAAAAAGTTATTTAGGTTAACATATAACAGCTTATTGTTATTTATAAATCAATTAATACTTTGTTTTTTTCTAGTTTTAATTTCTATTAAAATAATTAGTGATAAATATAACCCACCAATGCAAAAGCATTAGGAAGGTCTCCAAAAATTTTTAAGATTCTAAGTCCTAAGGCTGCAAAGCTTGAGAACTGCTGTGCTGGAGTACAGAGCATTTCTAATTTGCACACACAACATTGCTAATTCCTACAAATCTAGCTCCTTCATGATGGTAACATATATTTATGACAGGGCGTATGCCTTAGTAAATAATTCAAGATACCTATGTGAATGATACCTGAGATGTTAGCTCTCTTAGTTTTTGTCTGGCTGGATTTTAATCTCTCCAGAATGGATGTTTGTCTACGGTTTCTAAGAAGCAGTCAAAGGCTTGTAGGAGAAAAAAGGGTTAAAAACAAAAAAGTTTCTGCATCTAAAAACTCATAATAATTTCCTAAAACATTTGCTGAATGTCTCACAACTTATTAAGTGAAGCCATCTATGAATGCAAATGCTGATTAGCAATTTGGCAATAGCCCAACATTCACAGAATTCACATAGCTTTTCTTTAAACCAGTAGTTCATACATGATTAATTAGAACATCTCATTTATGTAGTGTGCACTTTAGCTCATTATTCTAAGTAAAATTCGTTAAGTATTTACATCTAGATAATTAAAATCTGGGTACACCCTTAAGAAAGATGCATACACTTTAGGCAAAGTGATTTTTTTCCTTTATACCACTGAAAGTAAATTACAGCCTCATTTACAGCATCATCTTCTGTACCAGTTTCAGAGCAGAGCACAATACTGCCTCCTCTCCTACTCCTTAAAACGTATACAATTTTTAAACATATAAATGTAATAAGAATGATCAAATATTGCAGAGTTGTTTGGAAGGGGCACCCAACCACATACTAGTATCAATGCTCTTTATAATGTAGAATGCTCACTTCAAATATTTATCGTATCTTCCATTATACCTATAAGACTATATTATCAAAATAGACATTTGAGAAATTTTTCATTGCCTTTTTGTTTTTCCAAGTGAAATTACCAGTTAAGAACTTTCCGGACAATGTCCATAATATAAATGCAGATACACCTTGGTTAAATAGAATATTTGAGAAATAAGAGTATTGATTCCTTGAATTTTCTGATTAGTGTATCAGCAGAAACCTCTTTTTCATTTAATCCAATTATTGAAAACCATTTAGCATGCATTTGTGTGTTTAAAACATACATTGCAATAACACAGGTAATATAAAGCATGGAAGGTTTCATCTGATAAAAATATTTTCAATTAATTCTTATTATGAAACTTTCTCCTTTGTCATTTGTTCCTTTCTCCTTAAAAATCCAAACTAAGTAATAATTGAGGATTTAAGATTCTAAATAATGTTTTAATAATATTTATTGATTAGTAAAACTGTCTCCTTGATATCTGTATATACAAAACTAAAGTTTTCAGTGTTTCCTTTATTTGTGATGGTGCTTTTTTCAGTTATGGATTCAAGATTCAACCTCCTTCTTGCATATAAGTTCACATAATTGAAGGTAAAACTAAAATCAGGCAGTGGGCAAGCACTGGTTTTAGAGAAAGTTTTATAATGGTTCAATGATCAGATCTAAAAACCAAATTGGTCTTTTGTAACCATCAAGAGAAGCTAACTGTAAACAGATCATAATATCCCCGATTCTAAAGTCTACTTTTGACAAAAAATAAATCTCTTTTAAAAAAAAGTAGATGCCTCTCAAATTTGTGATGCAACCATTTTCTAGATGTCTTTATAACCTTGTAAGTAACTAGTCTACTATTATAGAGTTTGAATTTATTGAATGCTTACTAAATCAACGAATTCTTGGCAATTTTATGAAACTAATATTATGTTTTGTGTCATTATTCTGGAAGCAAGTCCATACTCTGATTTCCTAATATAGTTCTGCCTTCTCATTGCCTGAATAAATACAAACGCTGCTTCCAAAGAAGTTGGAAAAAGACCCCAGAGTATTCAAATATAAAACAATTTGTTTTATTAATAAAGTTTGTGGTCATAGATAAGTAGACCCAATAAACTAGTAACTTGGAGGTAAAAAAGGGAACAATCAAACACTCCTTCCAGCCAAGGAAAGGCCTGGCATGAAAGCCAATAAGAAATAAAACTTCGTTGGAGTTATGAATGACAAAGCCTTGTTTGGGAACATGAAATACAAAGTTTACATCAGGTAGTATCCTTTTGTCTATCCTGCTTAACTATTAAGAAGAAAGAGCAAAACAGAATTAGGAGTTTGCAGGCTGCAAAATTTCTAATGTGATAACATCAGCATTTTTTAACCTGATAAAAATAAAATTCCTTTACAAGCAAAGGTGATTTTGCCAGCAAATCCAAAGATATGCCTTTACAATGATTTAAATTTTGCACCCATTCTCCATTCCCCCAACAATTCTCTGCAATCTGTAAGTCCTCTAGCAGGCAAATGGTACCTGATTGGTCTTCAGCACATTCAGGGTATACGCTTTGGTTCCAGTGCTTTGCCTGATTTGGGATGAATTCAAAATACATCTGTGAACTCAGAAAGCAAGTTCCCAGATGCTTGGGAAGGGTTGGGACCCTTGCAACACTTTTGCCTTCAGCAAAAATGTATTTCAATATAATTATAGTAGATAGCTTTCAATATGTCATCTCTATTATAGCAGCTGTAAATTATGAAGTGAATTGCCTGTGTACAAGCATTTCTTCTGGTACAAGCAAAGTGGGAGAGCTGTATAGAACATGATACATCTTTTTCTTTTTAACTGAGAAAAAATGTCGAAGTCAAATCTCATTTGCAAAAACCAATGTGCCCATTTCCTTTTGGTTAAGAGGTAGAGGAACTAAGCAAAACCCGCTCAGTTGAAAGCTTTCAATTCTTAAAAACAAGGCTTCTTAGGACTCTTGGCTTAATTAAGTTCATAAGAATTCACCTATTCTAATAGTTGGGCCTTTAATCATAAGAACATATTGGCAAAGTACGGTAAAGGCGTTTTTCAAAACTTGTAGCTAATCAACAAGAAGACAGAAGCAAGCAGCTTTGTTTCTCAGCTAAAGAGGGGGACAATGTATCCATGATGAAGTATTTATAAGACAGTTTGCTGCAAGCTTTGTAAAATGATCATATTCCTGCTGGGTGTCAGAATCAACAAGAAAATAAAATAATTTTGTTTCCTTTTGGGTGGTAGTAATATTCAAGAACCTTACTCTAATATATCTCCCATGCCTAATATCTCAAAAGCGTTTATAAGTGAATTTAGATGGTTATCATCAAGAATCACTAAATCTAAGTCTATGTAATGGAGACATATGATCAAAGAACATTTTCTGGGGGGAAAAAAAGACAGGATTTTAAAGACAATACCATGTTTAAAACACACACATAAAATTGAGCCTTGCAGCTTGGATTTAATTTTGCTCAAACTGTAGCTCTAGTCTGTCTGCCTAGCTTTGCAAATGTGGCTGTGCTTATAAGGTACTTTAATTTACTGCAGTGGTCGTGTTTGTTAATTTTATAGCAATCTAAATCTAAACAGGCTTCAGATACATTTTCATTATAGCTTCACTGCAAAACACAGTAGAGTGAATAACTTTAAGATTCCAATGTAGCTCATCTCTTTTAGTGAAAGACTCAACACAATTTTCTGATGAAGCCTCTGCCTTAACATATATGTTCTTCCTATTTACTAATAAGCTTTTTGTCACTCAGAGTACCTATGTTCACTTTTAGGAGGAAAAATCTAATTTCTGCAAAGTAATCAAAATAGTTGTTTTTCTATATGCTCTATTCCCATTTCAAATGCAATCCAACATGGGCAAGTCAGAGAAAACCAGAATATACCTGAATTATTTTCCAGTTCTACATGGGTAGCAGCATAATTCAATGAAAAAGGATGACATATTGTCAGAAACTGATTTCAATGTCTGATTCTGACACTAACTAGATGTGTGACACTGGACAAGCCACTTAACCTTTCTGAGTCTCATTTTCTCATCTATAAAGTAGAAATTATAATACCATCTATTTTAGAAATGCCACTCATTCACCTCGCTTAGTTCTGTTTAGCCCTTCTAGTAATACCAAAGCATATCCCTGAAAGGTTCATTCCAGATAAAGCCCTTGTACCCTAAAGAAATCAAAGGAAAAGTTGACTGTTCTGTGTCAAAATTTACTAATCCTAAAAACTTAGGAGAACTGTAGACAGAAGAGCTATAAAAGCCAGCCCCAAAGACAACTCAAGAGAATTAAATGCTACTATATCATTTCTAAAACAATTCAGGAGAAAATTTGTAAATTAAAATTTTGCTGACTCTGCCAACTAGTCATCATACGCTATCTATTTGTTCATACTGCATAGATTTTATATATCCGTAGTTTTCCATCTGAAAGTATTAAACGTGAGAAAGGAAACATATATTTAAATGGTTATTAGGCTACTGATTATATCCAGAAATGATTTATGATTATATTTTTAAAGTTGTTATTTCCCAATTTGATATTTAATCCAAAAATTAAAAAAAATACCTTGTATGTATGTTATATTTTTAAAGCCAAAATCAAAACAAAAAACCCAAAACAAAACAAAACAACCCCTTGTGATTTGATTCTGTCATCGGACAGGACTAAGGTTGCCTAAAATCTCCTGGGAATTCTTTAGGGCAATTCTAAAACTGAGGCTCAGGATCCTGCCATTGACTGAAGCCAGCTTCCCTCATCTTCCAGGAGGGCTATATGGAGAAAGTAAGGAAACAGGTATGAAGAAACATGACAGGAGATAATAAGGAATCACCTTAATTCCTTGGCCAAAAAAGTGAGGCCGTTTGGCCTATAATATGCATCTTTCCATGCAAGGTGACTGGTAGTATTTACCTAGTCAGTTTATACAGATGTTTTAGCATAAAGTTATACAATTAGGATTATACTACAAATTAGAACCATTTTCTACTGTTTATGCTCAGGGCAACCTTTTCAACCATGACTTATTTTGTTTACTCTCAATTATTCATATGTCAAATCAGAAAGCTGGATTTTTTTCCTGTATATATACAAGAGAGTTTTCCAAAATTCCTATTTGTACATTTTCTACCAAAAGTTATTCCTACAAATGAGACTAGAGATACTGTTTTAGATCCCAGAAAGTCCTATTCAGAAAATAGAAAACATCTTATAATATTATTAATAGTTTATATTATATGCTAACATAAAGCTACATAAATTTTTCTACCCTCCCTCAAAACACACTCACCTGTGGGATAGAACTAAGCATTTGTTTAATACCATTATATCCAGAATATTGGAAAAAGCAATGGGAAAAAAACAACATATACAACTGAAATTATACAGGGAATTTAGAAGAAAAATAAATCAGTTCTGAAAACTGATCAGGGGTTGCCAGGGCTTAGTGGGGAGGAAGTGATGGAAAAAGAGAGTGGTGAATAGCACAGAGGCTCTTCAGCACAGTGAAAATACTCTGTATGATACTACAGTGGTAGATACATATCATTATACATTTATCCAAACCCATAGAATAGACAACAGCAAGAGTGAACCCTAATGTAAACTATGGATTTTGGATGATATTGATATGTCAATGGGGGGGTTCATCCCCTCTGGTGGGGGATGCCGATAATGCGGGAGGCTACGTATCGGTGAGGGCATGGGGTATGTGAGATATCTCTGAACCTTCCTCTCAAATTCACTGTGAACCTAAAGCTCTAAAAACATAAAATCTTTTAAAAAATAATCACAAAAAATACACCAGGATCCCCACTTCACACTAAAGTGTATGGACTTTAAGAAGCGCCTGCCTAAATTACAGTGAAGTACTTATGGGGTGAAATTATATGATATCTAAGGCTCGCTTTAAAATACTCCACCAAAAGGGGAAGTGGGGACAGACGAAATAAGATTGGCAAAATGTTGCTGTCTATCTGGGTGATGGGTATCCAGGGGGCTCTTTATTTTAGGTTCAACCCCATGAAATTACCATATTCAACTGTTTTTTACCCCCAAACTTGGTAATTTGATAGGATTCAACCTAACACTACTCTCTTTATTTTTGTGTACATGTAAAAGTTTCCATAATAATGGGTTTTTTAATTACCTCCCAAATAAGAAATTTTATCCAATGAGAATTCCTCAAACTAAACAGCTTTTTGGCATTATACTAACAACTAAAATATGTATAAAATGAACCACCAACATTTTGTTTTATTACACTGAATCTAAGACTCACTTATTTTTCCCAACATTTTAACATCTCTGAAGATTGGAAAGATTTTACAATTAATGGCATGTTATGGTTAAAATGACATGGTTAATTTTTCTTGGTGGTACGTAAAACAATGACGCAGCTTAAAATCAAAGATATCTTAGATTCAATGAAGTATGGTTAATACATTTGCTGAGGACAGGATTTTTAACCCATATTCTCTTTCTAATCAGGAATTTAGCACACAATACTTAGTATTCCCTGTCCCAGGATACCCATAATTATCCTGGGAAGTCTCATCCTCAGAGAGACATGCCAGAACCTGCGTACTTTGTGAAGTTCCCTATAATCTGGCAAATTCCATAAGAATTAGTTCCTAGGAGGATTCTGGTAAAACTTCACTTTGCAACGCTTCCCTTCAAAAGTTGTTAAAGCTTATGAACAAGGCCAGTGCATAAATGTTAATTATACAGAGCTCTGAAGAGCACCAAGTGGTGAGGTTAGAGGGGAAGAATGATGTGGTAGCAAGGGCATGTGAATGTGACAAAATGAATAAAACTAAAACAAGCAGATGGGATAAAATAGGAACAGCTTCACCTCCAAAATCTCAAAGGGTCTTCATTTCATGAATCCCAACAATTGATTTGGATTTTTGCATTGACTGTATTTATTTTGCTCTTTGTGTTAACACCTACCCTTCACAGCCCTCAGGATTGGTTAGCACAGTATAACAGAAGAGCAATAGAGGGTTTGTGCAGGACTATGAGAGTGGCGGCTGCTGACCTGTTCATATTTCTCCAGTTCTGTGTGATAGATTTGTCTGATCTGGGTCAATTTGGCTCTGTAATCTGAGTGTTCAATAGAGTTATCTGAAGAACCTCCAGAGGCTGCCGCGGCTGCAGCTGCTGCCGCCGATCCCCCACCTTTCTCAGGACCTGAAACCCCTTCTGCCAAAAGCATATTGTCCAGTCTCATTAGCTGGGGATCGGGAGGGTCCTCCTCCTGGGCTCCTCTGATGCTGAGACCTTTAAGGAAAGAGAGAGAAAGACAGAGAGAGAAGAAGCGAGAAACAGAGGACAAACAGTGTGAGTATTTTATTTGAGAAAATGATCAAACAACATCAGTGCACTATAATTCATTGCTGAGAACTTCATTGTTGACATTTGATCAATAAGCTTGAGTATGAAAATTGTTTAAGATATTATTTACATGCATCCCAAAATTTCTAACATCTTCCTCCACCCCTCACACACAATTTACCCTAGATTGGCTCCTTAGAAAAAGGTAACCCTATCTCCAAATAAGGTCACATTAAAATTAAAGAAAAGAAAAAAAGAAGAAAAAGGTAATCCTAACTTCTTGGAATATTTTAATCATCCAAGCTTAAAAGCATAAAATGGGAAGGGGGTAAAAAATTAAAGGTTTCAAGGAAGAAAGAAAATAATTGCAGAGATATAAAACAAACTCATGAAAAGGCGGTTATTCTGTCTTTCTTCACAGTTGGAGAAACAGAATTAAAATTTCCATAAAATAATTCATAAGCTATAACCAAAACTGGAAAATAAACAGGATTAGGTGAGCTTTTCCATCATGTAATTTCAGAGAGAAATACATATATTAGGAGGTAATTAGCTATATTTAAATATGTATATTATTAAATGAATATTGTTAAGCACATAGCAATACAATGGTGGGCACAACAGTCTCAATCTAATTTTGCTTTTAAATCAAGAACTTAAGTGACGCCCAGTCAGCAAACTCTTCTGAGTACTATAGATCACAGCTGACAATTCATAGGTTTAATCAGGTCACATAGGCTTTCTGCCAAGATGTTTTCAATAACATAGAAGACAAAGTTTTAAAATAATTATCATGGTATAAAAAGCACTGGAGTCATGACAGCTCAAAATCAGCATTTTCATTAATGTGTAACATAACCTAAAATATCCCAGCCCAATTAACCTCTGTAAATCTGTTTAAAAGCAGGTTCCCCACTCACTAGTTACAGGCTTCTTGAGGAAGTGGGGGGAAAGGAAGTTGGCATCTTGCATGATTGCATTTGCATTCTGCCTTTTGTGTCTGTGCCTGTTGTTGTTTATCCACAGTGGTGCACACTCTATGTCTAGTGTAACTTACATGACAGTAACACCTATAAGCTGCCAAGTACTCAACTGATCACCAGCTCTGTGATTTTATGTGCTAACCTAAAACTACCACCAATTCTTTTAAGAACAGATTTCATTCCTAGATGCCCTGAATTACACCCACAGCATGACAAAGCTCTTGGTTGTCTTAACTCAAACACAGTTTAATTTCCTCCCCCAAAACACTTTAAAGCTCTCTCACTGTCATTTGAAAATATACTTTAGAATAATTTTAATCGGATAATAAAACTAACTCACCATAATTTAAAATTATATCTGTTGTCTGTTCAAAGGTAAATAAATAAGTTTTGAAAATATAATATACTAAGGCAATACATTCATTTAGGATAACAAAAAGATAACTCTTTTATAAGATAAAATCTGTATCAACACATTGCTGATAATTAAAGATAGGCAAATGTGTATTTGCTATTTCTTCTAGAACTAAAAGGAACTGCTTAATACTATTCTACAACTGCCATATATTGGGTAAGTTGGTATTTTTAATTTAACATCTTTGATTTTCCTCCCTTTTGATTCACTTTGCTAAACGTTAAAATCTCATGGCCTGGACATACTTGTAGTTCACATACCAAGTTTTTTGTGCATTGGCATACAGTGAGGCCTTACTGAGCAATCTCTTATCTTGCTCTTTGGATTCTGTTTCACTTTATATTAAGTATTTGTTTGGGAGTTCCTTAAGTTTCACCTTTTTTAACTCAGTTTTTACATGTCTTTTGTTTCTTTCTTATATATTTACAAAGATACTGGTGCTTCCCCTGGAAATGTGTGGGGTTTCTTTTTGTTTGTTTGTTTGTTTTGGAGTCAGGGTCTCACTCTGTTTCCAGGGCTAGAGTGCAGTGGCAGGCATGCAGCCTCAAACTCCTGGGCTCAAGTGATCCTCCCACCTCAGCCTCCATAGTTTCTTGGACTACAGGTGCACGCCACCATGCCTGGCTAATTTTTTAAAAATTTTTTGTAGAGATGGGGATCTATTTATGGTGAGCAGGCTGGTCTTGAACTCCTGGCCTTAAGCGATCTATCCTCCCACCTTGGCCATCCCAAGGGCTAGGATTACAGGCATAAGCCACTGCGCCCAGCCTGGAAATGTGTTTTTTTGTCTATTTTTAAGGTTTCTCCAGGTTTCTAATTTTCCCC
>CAUYSK010078604.1:0-35000 GCA_963575035.1 Avahi laniger | reverse complement strand
TTCAGGAGGTAGGAAGAATTGTAACATTGGATTTATAGTAATACCTATAGGTCTTTGTGACCAGCTACTCTATGTAGTTACCAGTGATCTAATGAACTAGTGTGCCAATGATATCCTTTTAAATTTACTACATGCCTTAAGTCTCCTCACCAGGAAATGCTAGATGCTCACGTTTGGACTTCCATCAAAACCAATGAGTCCTCTTCTATTATTAATACTCTTATCTTATTGTGAACGCATCTTCTGAATTCTTCAGCATTCATTTACACAAACTCTTACTGCAATCCTTCCTCCCCTCCCCACCAATTCCCACATTCTGCTCCCTTGTCTTTTCTCCCTGCAGAATGAGATTGCCATGGCACTTCCATTTCCTGTCTTGTCAGTTAAGATCACTGCCATGCTGTGAATGGGATAACACTACACTGCGTGCCTGCTCCCTCTAACACTGAGAGCATCGTGTGTGCTATGCTACACAGCTGCTTCTCCCACTGCTCTATTTTCTGGAATACCCAATCTTCCAGACTTAGTAAGTTCCTTCCAGACCCAGTTCACAATACAAGATGTTTCTGCCAAAAAGCAAATGTTTTCAGCCCTTTTGTTTCTTATGTAGGTGGCGTTAGCTTTGTACTTTACAGTTGTTAATATGATAATCCGACACGATTAGTACTTGGATATCATTCTATTGTTTAGCCTAAAAATTCATTATGTTCAAATTTAAATGCATATTGAGCATATGTACTATATCCAAGCAGCAACAGTATCTTTCGCATGCTCTCATTTGTTGTTAAATAACCTTATAGGGTAAGTGCCATTGGCCTTATTTATAGATAAAAAAACTAAATTTCAAAGAGGTTAAGTGACTTAAGAGCCCAAGATTACATGTTAGTAAGCAAGAAAACAATGATTCAAACACAAGTCTCTCTTTCTCCAAGATCATAATATTGGATTTTAAATTCACTTTGCAATTTCAATATAAATAAACTATACTACTGGAGAACATGGCTTTGGAGTCAGAATAGCCTGGATTCAAATTCTGACTATCTCTTATTAGGTCTCTTCCTGGACAAAGCGCAGTGGCTCATGCCTGTAATCCTAGCACTCTGGGAGGCCTAGGATCGCTTGAGGTCAGGAATTCAACAGCAGCTTGAGCAAGAGTGAGATCTCGTCTCTACTAAAAGTAGAAAAATTAGCCGGGCGTGGGGCGCACCTGTAGTCCCAGCTACTCGGGAGGCTGAGGCAGGAGGATCACTTGAGCCCAGGAGTTTGAGGTTGCTGTGAGCTAGGGGGATGCCACGGCACTCTACTCAGGGCAACAGAGTGAGACTGTCTCAAAAAAAAAAAAAAAAAAGCCCCTTCCTGTGTGACGATAGGAAGCCCTCCAGCTCATTCTCTATAAATAGGGATACAAATAACTTAAAAGAATCCTTGCGAAGTTTAAATGACATAAAATATGTAAAAAGTCTAATACATGACACATAATCGTCACTTTAAAAAGTAACAGTGGTATTCACTTTAAATCATACGGATTGAAATGTTTTTATTAAAATGTTACGTTTTCCAAAGTCAAAGAACTATTTATTTAGTATCATCTGTGAAAATAAAACATTCCTAAATGCCATCGCAAGATTATAAAAAATATGGAAGTTTTACCATCTCGAAGTATAATCTGAAACAAGTCTGTCCTACAATTATAACTTTTATCTGATTTCTGATAATATTCTTTACATGGTCAAATCTGATCCTTTTTTTTAATTTTAGTATTTTTATATATCAAAATTTCCTTACCATAGATTGTGATGTATAGATGTATTTTGCAACATATTTTAATAATATGTAGTTTTATTGCTTTGAGATGCCCCAGTTATGACCTAAATTTCTGGTTTCTTCCTTTGCTCTTTCGTATTACTTTTACTCTCGTATCACTTCCAGTAGTATAATGGCACTTTGATGTGTGCTGATGATGAAACACTCATGATAGTTGCTCATTATTAGTGGTCTCTGGCCACATGTTTCAAGTAAGTACAGAAGTCTAGAGACTGGCTATGTGCAGAAGAATACCAGAAAATAAATGGTGCCATTGATTTGTTCTGAAATAAGGACTCGTTTCTTCCTGAAAATGTACTCATTAAGATGTTATAACTGGCTATATAATGTTCTTGTTAAAATTAGTTAAAATTAGACAAAAGTTACACATCCTCTCAATTAGCATTTTGGAAATCTTTTAATCGAATATTTCACAGATGAGCTGGGAGTAATGGCTCACGCCTATAATCCAAGTACTCTGGAAGGCTAGGGTGGGAGGACTGCTTGAGACCAGGAGTTCAAGACCACCCTGGGCAACATAGAAACACTCTGTCTCTACAAAAAAAAAAATATGTTTTAATTAGCTGGGCATGGTGGCATGCACCTGTAGTCCTAGTTACTTGGGAGGCTGAGGTAGGAGGATCACTTGAGCCCCAGAGTTCGAGGCTACAGTGAGCTACAATTGAGCCATTGCACTCCAGTCTAGGTGACAGAATGAGACCCTGTCTCAAAAAAAAAAAAAAAAAAACCTCACAGAGGAAATGTACAGCATTTTTTAAAACTATACATATAACCTATCTACATATGATACAAAATATTTAAGAAACTACCTATGGGAAGAAATAGTTCTTTTTTTCATTCAAAATTTTTCTCAGATGAAAATACTAGACCCCAGCTGAATTTAACACATTGATTGCCACATTAGAAAAAAATTTTTTTCCTTGGGGCCATGGTGTTTTATTATAAAAATAGAACAAAAACTTCAAAAACAAAATGATCCTTTCTAATTTAATGAAAAATCTGTTGTTTCTTATTGTTTTTTGTGTGTGAGTTATATGCAATTAAATTGTCAATATTAATTATAATAATAAGAACATCAAGAAGTAAGATTTTCAAGAATCAACTGCAGAGTTTTGCCCAGAGGGCCACCCATCACATAACATGTATGCTACAGCGTGGCAGCGTGAGTTGCCTGTGCACCACATGGCTCCCAACGTAAAGAAACATGAGAGTTAGATATGCTTCCTGAGGTCCTGGGCTCAAAGCTAGCAGTGAGTTAAGATATAACTCACATGGGAGTTAATGTGTTAAAAATACCAAATTTACTTATTTGTGTACTTTAAGGTGATCAGTAAATGTCATTCATATGTCCCTCATGATAGTCAGAATCCTGCCCCTATCAGATAATTAATCTCATGGTTATCTTTGAATTCATTTCCTTTGCTGCAGCCATCTTCTTTCCCTTTTCTCTAAAATGTTCAAAAGCGAATATATAAATTACAGTCACTTGACTTCCTTATGAATAGCAGATTCCACTGGTTTTCTTTTTTCTCTTGTAGGAAAGAATATCCACTTTATTGTTTTTGTAATGCCGAATTATCCTGATGCACAGGCGCTGCTCAAAATAGCATGCTAGTAAATACCGCGTGAGGGTCATTGACATTCTCAGTACATTCCAATGTAACAGCGCAGCATAAAGTTTTATCTCTATTATTATAAAGGACACACACTCAGTTTTATTGAAAAGGCTTTGTGAAGCATAGCATGATTATAGGAAACATGAACTTTACTAGACTTTCCATATGATTTTAAAGTGTGCTGGCTCTTTAATATAAATATAGCACCTAATTAATGACTGAAAATGGCTTCTATCTTTTTATGTAACATTCATCTGTATGCATTTCTCTCAAGGAGTTTACATTTTACTGTAAGTACTGTAGATGTGTCAGTCAATGGTGAACTTCGAAAAGGATATTTGTGCTTCTCATAGTAGTATCACATCCATCACTCTCTTCCATTAAACACCATGTAAGTGTCTGAAAAGCACAACCACCCACATGGCATGCAAAGGACAATGGCAGAAAAGCTTAAAAGCATCCTCCAAACAGCAAATCATAAAAATAAGACTTCTATGTTAATAATGCAAAGAATTCATTTACTTAGAAATATAAACAAAACAGCATATTCTTAGATATTAATATAAATTACAAAAAGTAGCTGGCTTGATTAAGTAATTAAACAAAACATTCTAGAGCAAGTTTATTGATAATTTTTCACAAACTGTTTTCTAGTAACGAATAACTAAAAGCTTAGCTTTAAAAAAAAACTTTCGTTACTCCTTTAAGCAACTAACCTACAGCAAAGAAATAAAAAAGAAAAAGAAATCAAAAGACATTGTTTCAGAAACATCTGACCTCTCTAAGTATATTCTATATCTTGAAGTCATATAGATTTAATCCCCCTCTGATAAGAAATTAATGTGAGTCAAATTCACTATGAAGACGCAGGAAAATCAAGGTAGAACTGAAAATAACAGCAATTAAATGCAGTATTGCTCATTAAAACAATTAAAAACATTTTCCCTCCAGGGATTAAAAAAAAATTTTTTTTTCTAGTTAGGAAGGTATTGGGGGCATGAAGGGTGAGATAGGGGCATACACAAACAGGCATATAAACAATTAATTAGGAAAGTCGATTTAAGGAGAATGAATATTAAGATACTTGAAAAACATGATAACATAATCAGGTTTTTTCCAGTTACTTAGAAGGCAATGTGTAAATGTACAACTTCCCTTGTTGCCTAGTTATGAAAAAAAAAGTTCATTATTCAACCCACTTCTCTGAATAGGAAATATGTAGGCATTAATATAAATATGACTGTATATTTATATTAACAATATACAGAGTTCAAAATTGCCTAAAGAAACCTGATTTTGAACTGGGTGTTTTAGGTGGTAAACCATGGAAATGTCAACTTTGATTTCAGCTAACAAAAAGGAATTTAGAGGATAGATAAGCTCCAGGACCTTTGAATTAAATGAAAGACCAGAACACTCCACAGAATGTCTGCAATAACAGTCTCTACAGAAAATTATGAGGAACTACATAAATCCACCCTCTTCCTCTTCACACAGGCTCATTAAAGCTGTACTGACTCTCTGGGCAGCTATAATTCTGCTGACTGATACCCTGGAATCACCCTGTCAATACCCAGTGGTGTGCTGCCTCTCCAACTATCTCTGCCCCTAATATTCCTCTCTTTGATGGGATTTGCTGACCTTTAATCTGATGCTAGTTTACTCTCATCACTGAAGTGTAAGTCAGAGAGCAATAAAACGGCAACCTCACTGATTCAAAAGGGAGAGCTAAAGCCTGCTAACTGTGAATCTAACCTTTCATAATGGTTCGCTCTTAAAGGAGGAAGCATGAAGTGGAAGGCAGCTAAAACAAACAATGTGTAATGCTGAGCACAAGATTTATTAGAATCCCTTTTGCATGGGTATTACAAGAGGACATAGGGGCTGTAAACAAGAGATACACAAATATTTGCAAGAGAGACCAAAGTCCTGGTCAGAATGTCCTTCCATACCAATATAAATCTCCAACAACAGCTATGCTACAGGAAATTGAGCAGGGTTTTAGATGAATGAAAAAACCTCGGATGACTCCAGGTAAATGTAAGCAACACTGGAGTAATAAAATCATCATTAAAAATAAGATGTTAAAAAAAAAAAATAAGATGTTTTTCTTTGATGAGGTATGAGTTTGTAATGACTAAAAACCAAAAACTCACATTCATAATGGGTCCTAGGGAATTCAAAAGCTTGTGGAAATTAAATGCTTCCAAATAATTTTCAGTATAATATCAAAGTTAGATAAATAATAAGACATCACATTTTATTGAGAGCTTTCTATGTGCTTGGCACTACTCAAAGCACTTTATCTGTATTAACTCATTTAAGCATCCCAACACTCCAAAGAGGTAAGTACTATTATTAAGTCCATTTTAATTAACATGAAACTGAGGCACAATGTGGTTAAATACAGTGTTCATGGTCATACAGCTAGAAGGTGAAAAGGCCAGGATTTGATACCAGGCAGACTAGCTTTACAGCCTGAACTCTTTACCACCTCTTGTGCATATTATGTTAATAGAATCTAAAAGACGAAGTAACTGCCTTACAGAAGCATTCACTGTTGTTTTATTTTTGTATTTTTAAGAGTTGTTCTGGGTCATTTAAAAAAAAAAAATCTTCATTACAAGACCCTTAGTAAATTTGTGAACTCTCATTCACTACTTTTTTTTGTTTAATATCAAATGATTTTGAAGATATAGAAATAAGAAATACTATTATATAAATAATATCATCTTCTATAATTTTATGATTATTTCTCCAAATTAGCCTCTTGAGGATTATCACCAGGTGTATTTTCCAAAATGTTAACAATTAGGAAGAAGTGAGCAACAACTAATTCAAAAGTTAAAATAATCAAGTTTAAATGTGACATTTTCAGTGTTCAACTGTATTTATGCAAAGAAAAACAAATGTATTATGCCATATTCTCAAATGGCAGCAAATTCTGGCCTCTGTTTAAATGACTTAAGACTGCCACTGCCATCCAGTTTTTTTTTTATGATGAGTCTCTTCAGATTTGAACTATTTAGCCAATAATTTTGAAGAGCCATAACTGAATCACAAGTACATATAGATTAGTTTAATATCACTTAGTTGTACTAATCGAACAAGGCCACTATTCACCTGCTTGAACAAAGACTGAATGTCTTTCATTCTAAATCAATCTAGTAAACAAAAAAAGAAGGATCTTTCAGGTTGCAAAACACATGAATCTATATAAAATATACACTAAATGCCAGAGCGTAAACAAAGCGGAAGTTATTGCATAACAAATCTCTTCCAATCCTCTTGGGGAAAACAGAGCCTGACAGTATTAGGTTCTAACAGGTGGTGCAGATAGCAGAAGAATTACTTATTCATTCTACCAGAAAGAAAAAGAATAAAAAGCATAATTTAATTTATAATTTATGTTTACAAGTGTTATTTTTAAGAGTTACAGTCTGCTTTGCAAATTACTTGGTCTGGTTCAAGTTGACATGTTGCATCACAGAACAAGCCTGAAGGGTCTTCACAACATGTACGGTAATTAACACGTCATTAACACATTAACTAATACACATTCAACATCATCAATGTTAATAGCATAATAATTAACTTATTGTACATGGCACATAGCACCCCCTGGCACTTTTCAAAATAAATTTGGAAATGCATACTTTCAAATATTTAAAAAGGTATCTATTCACTTTGAAATATTTTCATCAATAAACATTTTTATATGTGTGTTGTGTGTGTTTTAAATGAGGCATACTTAGTGATACTACAAATTAAATCTGTATCTGATTCAAGCTGTACTGGGTACAAAAATACAAAGAACAAAGACAAGCCTTACTCTCTGAAAGAACTAGTAATACATTAAAAATTTAATACTTGGTAGGTCAAATCTGGATACTCTCTGTTGAAGACAACCAATATTAATGAATCAGACCACAGAGTCATTGTCTAGGATCCCAAAGGAAACAATAATGCAAGTACAACAAATTCTTCTTGGAAGAGAAAATCCTGCAAAACTACTTAACAGACTATCATTGGTCAATGCTCTAATCATAAATAAATCTTGCATAATGTTTTCAAATATGCATGCAAGTTAGATCCAGTTTTAACTAAAAATTCAGTCTGGTTTTATTTTTCAGTTTAGATTCTTATAATAAACATCTTTGCATAAATATCTGCCTCATTATTATTAGCCTCTCTCCATATAATAATCATTTCTCTTAAAAAAAAGTTCTGTTTTATTTCTACAATAGATCTAAAAGATACAAATAAAGCAGCTTCTTCAAGAAACAGAAGATTTGGGTTTTTCTAACAATGAAGATGACACAATTAAAAGAAAGGCAAAGAAAAAATATCGGGTGTCATGGTTGAAGCAAGGGTCCTGTCAGATTAGGTAGCTACTTTTCACAGTTGATCTGGAGAACTCTTGAGTAGAAAACTGACAAGAAAACAGTGCAAAAGGATGAGACAACTAAAATCAACACATTACAGATAGTCTACCAGGTGGATTCAGATTAATTACTATCCTGTTTTATAAATAAAATTCTTCAAAACTGTTATTGTAAGACCCCCTGGAACACATGCAAACTGGTTAGCTGGTTCAACTAATTACGGGACACCCACCATGTGTCATACACAAATTCTTTTCCTTTATATTCTTTTCAGCTCAATCTTCCTTTTATTCATGCTTTCATTCAACAAACCTGTAAGTACTCACTATATGCAGTGCTGAATTATAACTCATACATACATAGCTGTTAAGCAGAAATTATTGATCACAACTAAGTCTTAGTAACTTCAGACTCCATTAAGAAATAGCTATTTAGAGATGCAATTTCAAAATACAATTGCTGTATTTTAAATCAATTAACATTATCTACTAAAATCAATTGTATAGAAATACCTATATTCATTTAGCTTTTCATATGTACTCAAGACAGACAGTTAAATACTATATAATAAATCTATAAATGTCCTCTCTAAATAAAATGCACTTATTTTAAAACATGAAATTTATCACTATCTTGCTCTTTATTTAAATCACTTTTGTTACCAGCTACCTTTGAGCTGTGGCATTACTGGTGGTAGCAGGTAGATTTCACATCGATTTGAGATAAGAAAACTAGTGAAAATATCAACTTACAAAAAAGGGATGCTAAATTAAATTATTTTAAGTTTTCAGCTTTGAAATTTTTAAATTCTGCGATAGTGTCAAATAACCTAAAAAAAACTACATACACTTCTAAAAGGTATTTTAAGCCATTTTTTCAGAAAAGATTTAATGACTCCCACCTGGCATCTATAGTACTAATAGTTCTCTCACATTTTGTTAGAAAAGAATAAATTATAATTTAATCCTTGAACAACAAAATGTCTCCCTATCTAGTTATTGTCCTATGAAGTGAATCTGAAAGAACACCCCATTTTTAAGCTTTTAGTTTCAAGATATTACATTGAAAAAATAGTCAGTTATCTGATAAAATACATTCCACATTCAGCACATTGCTTGGTGGATGTGACTCTGTTGAAAAGGCATCAAGTCATATTTGGGGAATTAGTATTATAACATAAATGATATCATGAGTGTACATAACTCAGATAAGACTCATTTGCTTCGACTACATCTCTTTGTGGTTTGTTTGGGTGTAAAGCCACCTGCCTGTAGAGGCTACACTGTGTATGAGCTTAACGTCAGCAGTTTATCCTGGGGTCATCTCACTACATACAATTATGCTGGGGTCACCTGGGTTATTTAGGGAGCCTGAAGTTTTAAACTGTCATTAGAATATTGTGGCCTGATTTTAACAATACAGCAGTGTTTCTAATGATCTTAAAGGTAATTCACTATTCAGACCCCAAGCAAAAGATGCAAATGTAGCACTGAAAGCTCCTTATTAAATACCCACAGGCTACATCTCTGTACAATAAGTGGTCCAGGTCTTTTTAGAACATACTAATTAGATGAACAGAGAATCAGAAAAATGCAAAACCAGGTCATGCAGCAAAAATGGTGAACTGTTAAAAAAGGGGGGGGGGCGATAAGAAAAGCATACCAAATAACTCCATTCCACATTATTAAAAATCATCTACAATAAGGAGGCAAAATAAATCATTTCAGGTCACTATTTGACTCACCCAAATTAGGGTGGATATTACTATTAAAGTTAAAGTTTTAAGTTTGTTGTCAGAGATATGCTTAACTGATGATACAATACTATGAATAATACATTAAGCAAAAGCCCAATGTAAAATTAAATTTGCCTTGGGTTATCTCCCATTACTATAAACATTCAGAATAATTCCGGCTTATAAATGAAAGCTAATATCAAGAAAATACTTTTTGGGGGTTTTCCTCTTTAATAGTTACATATACAGAGTTGTCAAACCAATATCACCACAGTTTTACAGAACATAATGACCCCCATTCTCAATGACTTCTAGACAAGCACATGTACAGACACATTTAATAGAGAAATAGTACATTTGTCATTTAAGATGTATCAAAATTCAAATAATTTATTTTCATATGAAGTGTTTGGACAAGTTATTTTTTCTTTTTAAAAATGAAGTCTCCGTGTTCTAATCCTAACTTGGTAGAAACTGCAGAGTGGAAGAGAGTCTGGTATTATGTTCTGGCAATGGAGACACTGAAATTGTCACCAGATGATCAAAATACTAAAAGACCCTACCAACTGCATTTTGAAGCTGTAGGATTTGTGCTTTACTCCCCTCTCTTCATGTATCTACCCTCTGACAATGACCTTCCTGCCTCTCTCTCTGTCGTTGTCTCTTTCCCATCTAAAGAATGAAAAATACACAGTAAGGAAAAAAACTAGGCATATGACATAAAAGACTATCACCTCATAAGTTTTTTGGAAATAATTTAGCTTCCTTAAAAGCATTTCAGAAACATTCCTTTCAACATCATAGATTTTTCTTTTATTAAATAACTTATTGGAGAAAAAATACTTCCTGATGTGAAACTGGGTTTCCAGGAGCTATTTTGGTACAAATCAGTTCCAAATTCAACTATTTTTATTTTATTACTTATGTGTTCTTTTAAAAGACTTAATATTTTACATAAATTTAGCCATCTGCTTTAAACAATAAATTTGTATTCATTTAAAAAAGTACTCATATTTTAAACAACCTTAACATTTAATATAAAATAACTGTAATACAAGTAACACCCAAAAGAAAGTACTAAATCAATCTGCTATCACTTGAATTTATAAAATTTAGAGCACTACTAGAAATCTAAGGATCAGTATCCTCTTATCATAGGCTATACTATTTGGTTGTATAGCCTTGGACAAGTTGTGCCTCTCCTGACTTTCCCTCATCTATAAAATGAAAGGATTGAGTTAGATGTTCCATAGATTTCTCAACCAGTTCAGAATTTAGTTAGGACTCTCTGATATTATAACTATAAACTATAATAAGTGGCCCAATGATTCTGAAATGGGCCTTAAAATTTAAAAGGATTTTTAACTTATTTTTATTTTTTTAGAGAAGGGGTCCCGCCCGCTACGTTGCCCAGGCTAGACATGAAAAACTTATTAACTCTCTAAAGCAAATCTGAATCACTATTACAATAAATTCCCCAAACTTAAGTTGGATCATATTTCAAAGGAGACTGGGAGTTTCTGGGAAAAGTTTGCTACTCTATCAGAATCAGGCTGTGCTAGGGAAGGGGTGTAGAGTTGGAGAGTAGGAATAAGAAAGTGTGATTATTGGTAAGAACAGAAGGTCCTGTGCTGGAGCAGTGGCGGTGGCTCATGCCTGTAATCCTAGCACTCTGGGAGGCCAAGATGGGAGGATCCCTTGAGCTCAGGAGTTCTAGTTTGAGACCAGCCTGAGCAAGAGTAAGACCCTGTCTCTGCTAAAAATAGAAAAATTAGCTAGGCATGGTGGCATGCACTTGTAGTCCCAGCTATTAAGCAGACTGAGGCAGGAGGATTGCTTGAGCCCAGGAGTTTGAGGTTGCAGTGAGCTCTGATGACACCACTGCACTTTAGCACATGGAGACAAGAGCGAGATTCTGTCTCCACAAAAAAAAAAATCTCAACTGATAAATTTTATTCTAAAAATTCAAAAACTTGTGGTTTCATGAGCTCAAATCTAACAGTTTTTGTCTCATGAGCTCACCTCTGACTTTTCTACCTAAGAGACCACAAGTCCAAAGAACTAAAGTGTAAGTAGGAACCTCATAATCCATCTATTCCATCCTACTTATTTACAATTGACTTGATGCTCAAGTTAGAATTCTTGAATAGGCCACTATATTTAAAAGGCCATATCCATTAAAGAATGATATATTTTGTACTATGTTAAATAGTTCATCATAAAATGGTTGCTATCTGTAAGTGAATGATCATTGAAATTGAAATAGGTCACATTAATATCTTAATTATTATAAGAATGATTAAATAAATATATTTTAAAATCTATTTACAACACTCAGTCCTTCATTAGGGCTTATTTAAGTGGGCTAGTGGTGAATACATATTCATAGTTTAAGACCTTTACAAGATGCTATGCAAATGAGAATTCTGGCCATGTCCAATACAGAGTAAACATATACTTCTATGGAAAGCTCCCATAAACTTTAATACTGTTCCTTACTGCAATCCAGTACTTTGAAATCAGATACCCTCAAATGCAGTTTTCCCTACATAAACTAGAAGTATAATAAATTTCAGTACGTGAAATTTTTAGACATGTGAATACATTTTGCTGGTATGTGTGACATTTTCAAATGGTTTAGGCCTCTAATTTGTTGAAGATGATTCAAATATTTTAAATCAAAATTGTAAGTAAGACTTGCCGGAATGAGATAATAGTGATAATTCTGAGAATCCAGAAAAGGCTTCATCAATTCATACTTAGATCATTTGCCAATCCAAAATGTGCTCTATTTTATTTTTTTTGGTACTCTCAATAAGGTCTTGCATTTGAGAGGATGGTATAACAAGCAAACTATTTTATGAATGTTTTTTGCCCACAAGAAGCTATTCTAAATAAATTAGTCTTCCACAAATTAATGAATTCATATTTTAAGATGCATTTACAAAATGTCTTATCTTTCCAATGCTAATTTGCAACCTAGTTAAGAAATGTTAACCTAACATGAAAAAAATTCTAATGGGGAATGAATGTCATGTCTACACAGGAAAAAAAAAGACATATGACTATAAAGTCCATATGTACTGGTTTTGGCATTACACTGTATTTAAGTGATGTTATTATGCATATTATTTCAAAAATTTAATAGCATTTAGATATATATTTAACTACTGAAACCTTTTAAACAATGATTAAATTTTTAAAATCACATTAAATTACATGTAATTTCTTGAAATCAATTATAGATGAACAGGAAAGGAAACAGTTAATATACTAATTACAGTAATTAAGAGTTGCCAATTTAATTATAGCTGGGGATATAAATGCTCTAACATTTGTTAGAGTGTAAAAAACAAACCTTTAATGCAGAGACTTTGTTCACAAACATCTAATGGAGACCTCCTCTACCTCGCTCTGTGCTGCTCTGCTGACACAACAGCAATGGGTTCAGATCGAAGAACTTGTCAGCAATCAGGCAGGAGGAGGCTAATTAGCTTGCAGGTTAATGAGTGTGATGGCTCTTGACAGCATTTTGTTACAGCCTCTTCTGTATTTAAACAATAAATGATTACTTATATGCAGTTGAGACATTCTAACCATAATAGCCAAGCACACATTTAGTTTTACAAGTATAAAATCAATTCCTTTGTTTCCAAATCAAAAATATAAAATTTGCAATATTTATAACTCTATGACAATATGCTGGAAAGAAAATGGGTATTTAAAAAAGAGGTAATAAATATACTTTACATAGAAGTATGCCCTTTGAGTTGAAAATTTCCATTGAAAGGATGCCCAGTAGGCAACATAATTGAACTGCTGAATGATAATTTAAATATGGCAGCTTTTTAGTAATGTGCAAGAACTTTCCTTTAAAAAAATTCAAAGAAGATTTTTGTCAGTTTTTTATTCCCCATTTCTTTCTCTGCGAAATAGGTATATAAGGCACACACAGAGGAATCTCTCTGCTTACCTTGTCGGTTACTAGGGATTTGAAAACAGGTGGTGAATTAAGGAAATAGCTCTATTGAGAGATTAATCCATTTCATCAGCCAGTGGAGAAGGAAATAAGAACACTTTTACAGCATCTCCATAATCCATATATTTAGTGGTAACAGAAATGTCTTAATAAAAGCACCAAGAAAAGAAATAAGTGAGTACTTTGCAGCAGTTTGATTTACTTTGTAAAGTAGCAAGTATTAAAATCTAAATAGTCTGATTTTTATTTACATGAGAGGAAAATGATATGTGTCCAGGAAAACCTTATCTGAGAATTAAACTGAACTTTAGCTGCATAATATCAAGGGAAGGTTATTTCAATATAATATTCAGTGTTGCCTAGAAATTCAAGCACAGACATGGAAAAAACACCTGCCGAGATTCACACTGCTTTCTAAATTATTTTGTATGCATGAAAATATTATTTGTGTACCTTCCCACTGCTGTATGATGAACATTTGAATAAAATAGAAAAGTAATAAAAATTTCAAATATGTACCTTTCTAATGCTCTTTTTTATGTTGAAGAATATAAAGTATTATATCCATCATAATTATGGTAGCCAATAAATAATTGTGCCTCAAAAATCTTTAGTATACCTGGACAGATTTAGTGGACAAAAAAGGAAACTAGCATAAAAACCAAAAGTTTGTTGTAGAGTTAAAAGCTCCAGGTGTAGTGAGTGTCTGTAATTTCCAAGGGGTAAAGAAAATGCAAATTCAAATTCTGCGGTTAGTTTGTCAGTTTCTCTTAGTTATTCTGAATAATAAATCCTTGCGGTCAAAATATAAGTACTTTAAAGTTTTTACATCAATTGTATGCTACTTACACATCTGAATTCTGTAAACAGTATATGAAAATAGGTTTCTCTGTATCACGTGTACATTCTTAAATAACAAATACAGTAGTAATTAGCTTACAAGTATTTCTTATCATACATGCAGCCTACTGCACATTTTATAATTTATATCTCTAAGCCGGTTAACACAAATCTGTAAGTCCCAAAGGTCATAATTCTGTGCTAAATCTAGGTGTATATATAAACACAAACTTTTCTTAATTTCTAATACAATTAAATTTTAGAAATTCAAAATTTTCTCTGAATTGTATGGTTAATTCCAACCTAGTGGCTTTTTTAGGGAGACTGACACCTAGCCAAAATCACAACCCATTCTGCCTGTTTAAATGAGAATATTCCTCAGTCTGAAAAATTATTTATAGAGATTTTTTACTACCCTTGTATACTGCAATGTTATTTCCTTTCCCACACACTAGCAAAGTCCATTTTCACAACTGCTATAAAGCGGCATGTTCACAGCTAGTAAAACAACTCAATAAATAGCCTCACGAAGCTATAGCTGTCTCATATCCTTTCCTCAATAAAAACAGAGGTGAACTGCTTATTTTCAGCAGCACACTATAAGAAGACAGAAGCATTATGACTGCTCATACATTCTGACTATCATTTGCCACAAGCTATATCTGTCAGCATTAAATAAAGCTGCATTATAAATGTAAACAAAACACCCACATCTACAAAATGAGCTGTCCGCCATGGCTGTAGGCATGAATTGAACCCGCTTATTGACTCAGGTTGCTCTTTTTATTTATTCTTCTACAAAGACATGCATTTACTTTACCGTACAAGCATACTAGGTTTCAGAAAGGCAACCAGTCTTATGCTAGAGCAAAAAAGGCACATGTTGACAAACACATATCTTAATAGGAATAACATTATGTGGGCAAACATCAACCAATTATTTAAAAAAATTATTTTAAAAGGTTATCCCATATCAAAACACTAAATCATCAATAATCTATGGATTCAGTCCTCTAAATATATATTTATAAATGACAACGAGGACATTTACTATCAAAAATAACAGAACCTTATTTTCAAATATTTAATGAAAAGGGTGGAATGATACCCACACAGCTGTCCCATCCTCCATAGCTTGGTTATCCACTAATGAAGTCAGTCATATAAGTGGGGAGCTAAATATTTAGGGAATCCAGTCAGGCAGGGTAGAAAATTAATTTAAGCTGCCAACATAAAATATTTTCCATAAAAATGAATATACCATTTGCAAAATGCCTTTTGTACTTCTCAAGTGTTTTATGCTTAGTGCAACTGCATGTAGCCATGGTGATATACAATAGAGTAACAAAAATTTTGTGAGCTTAAAAAACATTTTGCCAACTTTATTTTTTCAAATTCTGAGGAGTTAATAGATCATTCTGAACCAACTGCAGTAAGTTTACATTCTCACTTAGAATGTTTCAAAAAAGTAAGGAGGAGGCTCTTTCTCTTTATTAGTGTTCTATAATAAGACATGATGCTAGGGAAATGGACATCTGAAATATAGATACACTAGATTCCTGAGAGTGAATCTAGCTCTGATAACATTCTAACAGGTGTCTTGCACATCAAGATTTTAGTCTGTTTCCAGGCATGTTTTGAAAAGGACCATCATCAAGCCAAATCATGACAAATGAAGGTATGTTTTAAAGACATGCATTACAGACAGAGCCAGAGTATACATATAAGCCACCAATACACATGCATTACAATAAAAATGAAATACAACATTCTTTCAAACAACCACACGGGGCTCTTCTGTGTACTCGATCAAGTAATTTTTCAATTAGTTTTCTTCACTAAACACTTCACTAAACAATTGCTTTGGCCTCATGTAGACAGTCATAGAACTGGAATAAAAATATGCCTGGGCAGCCAGAAACCAGCGGAGAGATTTCCAGATGACAGTAGATCTGAGGATATGCAGAAACCAAGTCCTCCAAAGAGGTTCATCACCTGTTGAGCATATCAAAAACCACTAAGAGGTCTGAAAGTGAATACCTTTGTCTCTAGTGCAAAATAGTCCACTGATTAAAATCTAGACTTTAAAAGCAAAAAGATGAATGGTTAAAATATTAACATACACTGTCACAACTTCTTATGTAGGACATCATCCCATATGAAAGGGAAAGCATAAATGTTCCTTTGCTTCTCACTATTCCATTGATGGATATTAATTATTACTGCTTTTCCTTTCTAAGATAAGCTTGTTAACAAGAACTAAGGATTGCTTACAGCTGCTATCCATTGGGTAGGTTGCATCATTGTTTATGATGTTTACAGAAAAAAGGGAAATCAGTACAAAGAAATAGCATGGAGTAATTAATGTATTGCAGTGTTGTAATTTCCACTTTCTACCTCCATTTAAATAAAATAAAGCTCAGTAATGCCAGCGTAAATCAGGAGGAGCCACAGGGGAGCACAGTGAGGCAAAGACATTAAAGCCAAACCAAAGCCCTTCTTCACCCAAGCTACTATTATTATTACTTGTGCAAAGCAAATATTCAGCCTCCAACCCTAAATCATTTCAATTCCTATTTCCAAGTATAATTTAATCTTTTTCAGCGACACTTGATGCTTACTTCATCACAGCATAATGACAGATTAAAAAGTTGTTGAATTAAATATTAAAGAGGACTTCAGGCAGTTCTGCATTTTTAAGGAATAACACAGATTGGGGATGAAATGAGAAGCCCAAATGCATATTTTATACCAAAAGGAAAGAATACATATATTTTTCCTTCAGGCCACCTACTTTGTAATAAAACACAGGGCAGGTTTTTATTTAGTGCATAAAAATGTGAAATAGTATCATAAGCTTCATATCACTATAATCTGGCACCATACAATAATGTCAAACCTATCATGTAAGAATACGATTTTTTTGGTGAGTATCCTACTTAGGTATTTTAAAAATTAAGTATATTCACAATTTATCACTTTTGCATTCTGAGTTTAAAAATTAACGTATTTGTGCAAATTTATCTCAGAGATAAAATTCGCAAACGATAGAATCAAAAGCAAACCATTATGTAAATGATATTATAATACAAACTGTTCTTAGTGAGTGAAAAAAAAAGTTGAGCCATATTTGTAAATACAGTTTCAATTAAAATGCTGATTGAACTGCTAGGCCTAATTTTGGAAGCTCCCATTAGATCCAAGTAAAATTAAAGATGTAGGACCTTAACTCTTAAATGGAATGGAAACAGTCAAAATACAAAAATTTGGAAGTGTATACTTAGTGTATATATAATGATACATATATATACATAGTTAAAATTCCAAGAGTTTATGGATCACTAAATTTGGTATATATTTTTAATTTTGTTGTTCTTAAAAAACAAAGATTTTTTTCTTCCTGAGCCTTAAAGGAAAATAAACTTTTAAATTTTTGTTTCATTGTGAATTCAAGCAATTTAATAGGGGAAAAAATAAACTCTGTGAACATTTTATTCTATTTATGTAACATCAAATTGCAATCTTTTGTACATAAATACATTTTTACACAATGGTTGTATCTAAGTATATTGTCTTTGCTTTTTCATTTCACTTGTTACCAATATTGTCTATTTGATTGAACCTCGTGAAATTGCCATTTGGTAAGTCAAAACTGCTCAGATATCAGCAATTTCTTATGATTCAACATTCATTTTAGAAAGTTTCATCTTAATATATTTCCACTTGAGAAAAGGTTATCTACAATAGTATGTTTTAAGTAATTAGAAGTGACTTTAAAAATATGTACTATACGGAGGGATCAATATTTTCCTTATAGGCCAAGGAAGCAAATGACATTTGTTTTCAAAAATAGTTCACTGTTGGAACAAGTGCACAGTACAAATGTCATAAGAGTGTATTAAATATTTTTAAGTAATACATTTTGTCTATTTCATACATAGAAAGAAAGAAAAAGATAAAGGTACAAGACTGGTTTCTTCAGAAATTATGACTTTGGCTGGGATGGAACTAAATGTCATCATAGCTGGCAACTACACATGGCCTTGAAAGGACGGCCTAATTCCTTTTAGAAAAATTTTCGGTGTGATTGCTCCTGGCTGAATGTGGCAGGATTTACTTATGAAATGCTACACACAATCCTTTATTTTAAAGAAGAGTACAAAATACTACATGGAATTGTTTTGGAACTCTAAAAAGGGGCAAGTCTTTTAAATTTTTTTTATTAATCTTTCCAAATCTCAGTGCTCTGTTGTTCTGTTGACACGGATACTTGGCTAGTCGTTCCTTGAGAGCATACAGTTCTAATCCCATACAATTAGATGTATAAACTATACCGTAGAAATGCTGCATAATCTTTACTGATATTCTTTAAAAGTACAGAAAAAATAGAAAAAACACATGCATCCTCCCAACCATCCCCAACACTTCTTGACTAGAGCCAAGAGTATGTGTGTGGGGGGAGAGGGGGTAGATAGTGGCGACAAGAGCAATTTTTTATGCCGTTCATATTTAAATCCTGGAAAGAGCAATAGTCTTAATTTTCAGGAATGTTTTCCAACCAGTAATAATGAGGTAAAATGAGGTAATAATTTCCCATCACCTAGGACATAGTAGGTACTCAACAAATGTTTGTATAGTTAAATTCGCTGCGGAATTCCCCATGGAATTCAGTCTCCCATTGAAAAATACAGCCATTATGTTAGGATGCTTCAGAGCCAATTACGGGGGGAAAACCACCCAGAAGGTGTTTCGTATTTATGGAGAAGGGTTAGTTATTTTTTTTTTTCCTCAGCCATCATTTTCCTAGGGTGTCCTTGTTTTGTAGTGGGTTAGGAATTGCCTTCTATCTGTTGAAAACGTTCACATGGTGATTCTGCCGTCCTCCTCTGAAATGCCGGCGTCAGCTGCAGCTGAGATCTTTGAAATCAGGAAAATGCAGCCCCTACCGTCGCCAGGCCTCAAATCAAGTTTCTGGTGTGGATTTGAAAGGCACTAACTTTCCGACTTCAGAGAGGTTCTGACTCGCAGGTGGCGCTGACCCTGGGGCACAATGCGGGCAGGAAGCGCGAGTCCCCGGGGCCGGGCCCGGTCGTGTCGGCCACGACGGCGGGCGCAGCCGGGACCACAGCCGGCACGGGGGCCGCTCCCGCCGCTCTGCCCGCGGCTCCCGGGGCGCGCCCATTGTTCTCCGCCGCGCGGAGCGGCCAGCGGCGGGGGCGGCGACCCCGGCTCCCCCTCCCGCGGCCGCGCCGGGAGGCCCTCGGCCCGGCCCCGCTCCCCGCCGCGGCGCGCCCCCGCCCGCCGGCTGACAGCGAATTCTCACCGCCCTGACTGCATAATTAATGTAAATGGAGCAGCCTCCGTGTCATGTGCGGGCTCTTTGGGTTTACTTTTGTGCGACACTTACACAGGAATATTAACTAGAGAAAGCAGCATCACAACAGGGGTGGAAAATCAGCCTGTCAGGGACTCATTGCAAATGCCACAGAAAGCGGAGCGGCTTCAAGATTGTTTCATCAAGGTGATTGAGAACAAAAACTACTGAGGAAAGAAAATTCGAGCTTAAACCGAGCTCCCACACATCCATTATTTATCGCTCTAGTTTCTTTAGGAACGCGATTTCCAACACATCTTTATGCAATTCGAGACTGGAGGAAAGGGGCGAGGCTGCTGCGTGTGCCCACAGCCCAGCGAGCCTCGGCTCGACCCGTGCGTGTGCAAACGCGCGTGCAGACGCCCTCCCGCCACCACAGCCGGGCAGGAAAAGGCCCGGGCCCGAGATTCCTCTCCACGGGTCAGTGAGTTACTCCGAGAAACCACGGGTAATCGTGGGCGATCCCACACTTTACTGAAATGAAGCCGATGTCCCTGGGGATACTAAAGAGCCCCGCAATAAGGTGCCCAGTTTATAGTACTGTTATCCATTTCCAATCAAACTGTTAAGGGCATTGTAATAGGTTGTCATTTTCTTTCCATAACCTGCTGTGGGTGAAAAGACTTAAAAGTTGAAATTAAGAGTAAACTTCCAAACCATATTTTACACCAAGAAATGTGTATCTTTTGAAATAATTTTTACATACTAGTCATAATCATCTAAAATATTCCACATTGGATGTGTTCTCTTTTCCAAAGGAGCTGAGAACGTGACTTCCCATGTCTGTGTGCAGCCTAACCTAAATTAGCACCCAATCCTGTTTATACTCTCCAGACTATTATATTGGCCTGCCATAAAAATTATTTCAAAAACTAAGACTTTATATCTCAAATATACCATTACTTAAATTCATTTAGACATAAAGAAACAGGGCATTATAAATTTATGAACAAAATAATTATCAGTTGCATTAAGGCTTTGTTTTTATAATGGTAAGTAATCGAACCCCAAACTTTCCTAATATTAAGTTTTAACCCAATTTAGGAGAGGAAATGAAATACATTAGAAAACAAACAGCAAAAACAAAAACATCCTTCAACAAGAAAGACTATGGTTGCAAATTTTAACTCCACCATGTGTTAGGTGTTAAGGAACACTACACTCTCAACCAAAATAAAAAAAAGGAATATCGAATCTGTGTGCCTTCCAATAATGTCATCAAGTGTTTGTTTCTGGTAAAGCATGTGTGCTGCCTCTCCTCTCATATAACAGAGTGACTTAATCCTGAATGAGTTCTCAAGGAATTCCTCCACACAAAGGGGTCAATTGTATGCCACAGAATAACCTCATGCGTATTTGCCTATTAAATGATTGAGAACTAAATCCATCTGTGTGTCTTTACTGGCTTAATTAAATATATGTACAATAACTGAAAATAATTCAATACACTACATGACAAAAGAGATCAAAATGGACATGCTGATCAAAAGGTTTATTTTAGACAGGAAGCAGCCCGTCGGAACATTATTACAAATTAAAGGTACTATATTCAAGGAATTTTAATCTCTTAAAAATGAATAACCCACACTAAATCTTTCTCCACAGAGGTAACATTTATGTCTAAATGCACATATTCCTTCATTGTGCTTCAGTTCTTTTACAAGAGGTGGTAGAGGTCTTTTACTCTAAATTGTAAGTCAACATTCTCGCCAAGTTTGGACTCCTCTCTCTTTACATGATATAACTGACTCATCACATATTTAAGTGAAAGATTCTGCATTTAAAAATGAGAATTCACAAACCGATTATGCACAGTAATCTATCTCCCAAATCTCGTTTTACTGGACTAAAATTCTTATTGGCATTCAGTAGTTAATAACTTCTGTATTAACAAATGCTGTTTTATGTCCGGTGACTAGGCTCGGTAAATATAAGATTACTTTCTAATAATAACTAAATTAGCCTTCTAATTCTGGAATTTTTTACTTTTAAGAACTTAAAATCTCATGCATAACATACCAATTTTTTTTTTTTTTGAGACTGAGTCTCATGTTGCCCAGGCTGGAAGACATCAATTTTGGTATGTTTTTAAAAAGACATCAAATTTAGGATCAACACACAAAAAACTATAAACAGAAAAGTCCCCTGAGATACTGGTGTGAAACCTGCAGCTCATTGATTTTGCTCTTGATAATATGCTATTAAATTGGCAAATATGCTGACCTTGTGTGCAAAGGCAGACTTGTGCATACAACATAAAGTTAAAAAAACAGCTTCAAAATGACTGTTTAAAACTGTAGGCTACAAAACCTTAAAATACAGACAAGCATTCCACAGTTTATTTAAAATTGGCAACCACAATTTAACAAGCTATTCTAACAAATGATTAGCATAGCGTGTGCTTTTCTTTAGCCATCAATTATGACACAGGGTAATGCAGGGCACAACTTAAGTGTCAAATTACAATATGCTATAGAAAACCACTTTGCAACACAGCTTTGTGTTTGCTTAGCAATTACTACAGAGCACACTGCTTTTCTTGAAAGGAATTGGTCAGAACTGTTTATTAAGAATTATCACAAATGTTTAGGTATTTATAAAGAATTAGTTGACAATTTCATAAAATTTTTCTTTAACCTTTAATAAAATGGCTGGGTTATTTATCTTGTGTTACTTTAAAACTATGTATACAACCAAAATGGTCTGGGTCCTTTTCTTCTTAAAATAAGATTCATGTATGATATGTAACAAAAGTAGAATAGTATTTTTTTCAAGACCAAAGTATGAAAAAAAGTCTTTTACTAATTTGTCCACTAACAAAATTAAAAACTTGTCTTGTATGAATTGCTGGTATAGTGAAAATCTAAATTAGTGACGTCTGTAGTCATTCTGAAGATGGAGCAGTAAGTCTCTTTATAATCCTCTATGAGACAAACATGGGTTTAAATGCAAAATAAACAAGTAGAATTTCAGAAATGTGGTTCAAGTTGTAATTTTCACACAGCAATCACTGTTTCAAATACTTGATCTATCAGTGCTGAAAATGAATAAAGGTTATCTGTCTTAATTGTAGGACCATCCATTAATTCATAAAACTCTTATGTGAATAAATACTTAATGAGAAAAGGGAAAAAATACACAAAACAGTTTTTATGCTGTTTTTTCCGTTCTGCTGCTGTCCTTTCTCCTGCATTTGCCTAAAGGCTCTCAGTAAATTACACTCCCAGTAAATGACTGTAATTTACCCGTTGAATTCCCTTGTTCAGGAAAAGCACAAAAACACATTCCAGCATTTCCACAGCTCAAATTTACCATTCGGGATGTCAAGAACAATCCATGGGCAGTAATTTGAAACTGTTTGAACCTTCAAATGAGGCAAATTAGAAATGTTTTGAGAGCTAAGATTTTCAGTGAGGAGATAAAAACCTGATAAAAATCTCTTAAATGTTCTGTTCCTTTCTTCCCCCTCCCATACCAGAGGTAGAGGCCTAAATAAACTATTTCACAGTGAGTTTTGAGACAGTGCTATAGAATACAGTACTAATAATATAAGTCAAATTTGCATTTACTAGGTTAGTTTTTAATGATAATACATACATTAATTGTCATGCTTAATGTTAAAAACATAGATCCTGCTATATACTTTTCAATCACAGCTGTCTCTCTGTGCACTATCTACCTGACTATCACTCAAAATAACTTCTTCCAGTACAACTTATATGAGCAAAGTTATAAAGATTCAGGGTCCTAGGGATACCCAGCAGTCACTTTTAAAATTAATCACATAAACAGAAACAAAGACTTTCTATTTAGTTACACTGCAATACAAAGAAATCCCAAGCACAAAGAAATGTAAACATTTACATGGGCCAAACTTGAATTGTATCACTTAATATTGTATTTTATATTTAACAAAGGCCAACATATAGAATAAACCAGCATAATCACCAACGTAAACACTTCCCTATCGCTATAATACACACATACACACACACACACACACACACACACACACACACACACCCTACAGTTAAGAACATTCAATAACCAAAACAGCCTATTTCACTCTGTCTAAAGGCAGGTTTTCATATGGCAAAATGGTTATAAATCCTCATTATCCTAAATAAAATTACAGCACTTTAAACATTTCCAGGGAGAACATTCTCTCTTCTAAACAACTACCTTAGCGAGTAATAGGAAGCAATATGGTTGCACTTGTGTCACAGTTGGAAGCCTTTTTAAACTGTCGCCCTGCTAGCAAACTGATTCTACATATTAAAATAAATGTGTTGCTTATTTCAGGGGGAAAAATCATTTATAAAATCAAGACCATTATTAGGATATCGTGACTTACTTTCTCTTTAAAGTGAACCAGAAGTACAGATAGCAATAATCTATATATGTTTACATAACTTCACTCTCTACCATTTGGTCTTAGAAGAAAAGATATTCTTGAAAGATGAGGCTTTGCATATTTAAGTTTTAATAACCTAAACAGCCTACTGCCCCAAATATTTCTATCACAAATCATATAGTAAAAAACCCTAACTTTCCATTTTAGGATAAAAGGTCAAGTGTTTACAAAATGTCTCCAACTAAATTATAGACCATTTAAAAAAACAATACCATGTACATATTTCTATCTAGCTTATCAGACAGGTGCATCCTTTTCCCAATAGTCCTGTTGGTATTAAGGAGTACCATAGCTATTATAATAGCAGTACAATGACTGTAACAGATTCATAGTTTAGATAAGTTTAATAACAGACTTAAGCTGGGTATGTGTGCCTAACTTCTTGTTGTGCTCTGAAGTTCAAAGAAAAATGAATGATAGGCATTGCCATTCAGTGGGCAAATGAAAATGCTTTCTCATCCTCAGATTTATATTTAATTGTGAAAAATATATTGAAAGTAACATAACTTCTCTCTACATGCTCTTTATCTGGGTAAACAATGGCCATATGATTTTTTTTTAATTCCACATAGATGATGAAAGAAGGTATGCATTCCCCAATGAAGGATCATAAACATCTCTCACCAGGGATTTGTAGGGAAGTGCTGCTCTGTCTAGTAGTTGCTTTGCTTTATTTATAAACACCCCTTGTAGATTCTTAAGCATTAACTTTTGTCAGCAATTAATGTGAATGATTTAAAATTTTTATAATCTCAGTCTTTTCTGCATTTGGAGTATGTATTCAATTCAATGAATATTTCCTGTACGCTGTGTACCTACCATGCTTAACTGGGAAAGGCAACTAGTAATAAAGTAATTAACTCCTCAACTAAGACAGTATATGTTCTGCTGTTGTTCTTGATTGAAATTTTCTTAGTTAATTTCTAGACAATTACATTACCTACTTCATAATTGCAAACCTGGATGAATTGTTTCTAAAAGTTGCATCATGGTTCATGCCAATAGAACCTATGAATGCATAAAACTCTGTTTCTAATGTCACTGTTATCAAGCCAAAAACAATTATACTCATTTGAGTTATGGCAACCAATAAACTTAGATAATCACCATATGCAATACAACATTTTGGCACTTGAACTTAAAACTCCTGTAGACGACTATAGATTGCTTCTAATGCAGAGCACTCTTGTCCTACCCAAGGCTGCCAATAGAAATGCCAAAGCTGCTGAATACTGCGCATCCTAGTAATGCTGTCAGTAAATGGCACATTCACACAGCCCCCAATCCTCTCTTCCCAGGCATGGTCTTCTCCAGCTGCAGCTTAATTTCCTGTGACTTGCCTAATTACTGTAATTAAGGATTAATTGCCATTAATTATTCACACATAAGCTCATCGCAAATCATGGGGTAAATGTCTTATGAAAGCTGCCATACAAGCCATGTATAAACACACTGGGATGCTTCAGGCAGGCGAATCTATCACTCAGCCCTCAAGCAAATCTCTGTGCTTCTCTTACAAAAACAGCTATAACTCTCAGAAACTCGACAGTCCTTTCAGGTAAGCATTAGGTTACAAAGCATGTTTTCCTGTGGAAGCCACAACGGTTTTATTAGTACTATAAATGCTGTTTTATCTTTCCAACTGCTATTTTTATGTTTCCATTTTTATTCTACAGTGCTCAGTTTAGGACAACCACTTGCTTCAAGGAGGAATGTTTGCAGTTGCTACTTCCCCATCACAGTTTGAAATAGTTCCATGTGGTTTACAACATATGACCATGCAACTGGGATCAGCATGCCAAAAAAAAATAGTCAATGGATTGGATGCACAACTGGGACAGAAACCATTTGATTTTCAAAATTCACAATTTCTGTCCTTGGTATAAAAAAGTCAGCACATATTTAGTCACTACTAGGGTGTTCCTTGCAAGGCAAGTTACTAGCTTGACAATGAAAGTACCACTGACAAGAATGGTTGAAAATGGCAAGAAAACAAAGTAGCCTCATATGGATCACTTTTGTATTAGTTGGGTTCCCTGTTTTCATGATAGCATCTGGTATTTCCACAATTACAAAATACAAACATCATTCCTTTGCCAAGCTAGAAAAGAAACTGTTCCTTCCAAGTATTTCTAATAGACCCTGAGCTAGTGAGGGAACTTCCAAATCTTTCAGTCTACAAATCATATACCTAACACTTCTTTCTAGTTATCTAAGTTTACCATGTTTCAATGATTTAAAACAGAAAAATTCATTTTAACAACAGAATAAACTATTGTATATGTTAAAAGACTTAAACTACATCAACAGTTATGTATTATCACTGCCCTCGGAAATTTAAATCCAAGTAGACAGAATGCTTTTCTAATTATTATGTTAGTTCTTTTGCAACAAATTAATGCATGAAACATTTTCATTTCTGTACATGTTTGTGTGTCTTCAGTTAAACATTTATGTAAATGAACCTTCTGGCAGATTTCTAATACTCCTCTAGAAAAGCAACTTTTCAAATACATCATTTAAGAGTTCTTTTTCCCATTTCCAGCAGTACTTGAAATAGGGGTATATAGCAACTAAAATAATTTCACAATTTTAAAATCTAAGTTTAAAATGTACTGCTTGAATAATTACAGGCCATATCCACATTCAAACAAAATACCAACTAAGTTTACAAGAGCCACTGGCTATTCAAAATGAAGAAATTAAATATATAACCTCTACTGTCTAACTGAATACATATTATCTAATTGATAATATATATTCAAATCACAACTTCAACCAAGTCTTAAGAGGAAAAAATAAACTCCATCATTCTTTGGTTACAACAGATTTAAAAAGGGTGTGCATGATTTCTATAGTGATCACAGAGTATGTTTCTAATACCCTCCAGAACCTTCTTTACAAATACCTTAGCCACCCACTTAAAGAATGGAATCAACGTTAGAGAAACTACAGAACTAGACAAGCAGCCCAGTTCTTGTATATTTAACTTCTATTGTCCTCTCAACTAATGAGATACACAAAGCCTGATAAAACTCCTTATCTGAGACACAAGTCTTTTTCTCTTAACCTTAGATTTCTAAAACTGAAATAATGTTCACAAAGTCCTAAACTTTTTCACTGCCAAATTGCATATGTAATCGAAAACTGCAGTCTAGAACTGAGTAAATATTTAATGGTGATAATGGATCCTCCCAAATCCAACCATTTGGACCACCCCTCCCCACAGAAACATTAAAGTAGGAAATTAAGGCTCTAAAGGATTTGTAAGTCATCTTACATTCCTACTCAAATAAGAATTGCTATACATCTGTATAATATAAAAACTTGGAAACCAAGTCAACAGGGAAATTCACAAAATATGATTTTGGTAGAAATGTATAATTGTGTTGCCAATGATAATGATATATAATTGAATTAAACTGGTGATTAGTTTTTCATTATTGTTGTTTTTAATATCTACCTAAATAATAATTCCTATACCCCTATCCTAGAATATATAAATAATACTAATTCCTATACCCCTATCCTAGAAACAGTAATCAGTGACTTAGAGAGCTGTTAAAATCTATGATCCCAACACACAGCTTTACCGTCAGTGCCATCTAATTGATACTTCCCTATTTTTGTCACCTTGCCTTGATGCCAGCTGCCAAGCTCTGCCATGTCAGATTCCATTTATGGACTCCCAAGTCCCTTGATCTGGCTAATTAGGGTTTATGTGTTAATTGGAGTAAATACAAAGATGGGAGTCACAGGCACAAATTTCAAAGGAGAGCCATAAATTGAAGAGCTGATAAGCGAGGAAAAGATGCCTTTATAGAACAAGTGTCAAGTTTATTTTATCCCTGGGAAAGACCCAGAGTTTCCTGTCAAAGTGACACTCACAAGTTTTTGAAAAGACTTAATGAGAAAAACAGTAACTAATACATTAAGAATATTGCTCTGTAGCAGTAAAATATACAATACACCTAAATGCAGTTCAAGAAAGTACAAATCTCTTTTTTGAAAATTCTTGGAACTGTTTCTATTCATTAAGACAGTCTCTTATTTCTATTTTACTTCATAGAAAATATATACCTTATGTTTAATTTTTAGTGTGAAAAATCTAAAAGAAAATCCAGTATTTGAAAAACACGAGATATGACTTAAGTGAGAAAAATGACATTTTCATTAACATTTTAGATATATTAATACTTTTTATGCCAAAAGATAACTGTTTGATTTAGAAATAATTGCCACAAATTACAGCAAAAAGATTTTATGAATACTGTACAGATTTAGGATACTAGATTTCAGAGGCTTACCTCAAATGTCAGTTAAGACTGAAATCACTTTAGAAAAAGTATGCATGATTTCTGTAGTGATCAGACTGTTTTCAACACCCTCCAGAATCTTCTATAAAAACATTACTATTAGTTGGAAGCACCTGCCTTTTCTAGCATCTGAGGAGGAGGAGGAAAGTTAGATATTTAATACAGAAAATAAATGAAAGAGCTGATAGTCTTCCTTTGCCATTTTGCTTTTATAATAAGAGTTTCATATCTGATCAGTTACATTTAGTTGACAAAAATGTAATGAGAGGAATACTTCATCTGTTGCATTATTATATCTGTAAAAACTACCTGAAATTAGTTAATAATAATGACAATAACAATATCAACAATACCTGCTACTAATATTATTTACATTTTTATAGTACTTTATAGCCCACAAAGAACTTTCACCTATATTAATATCACCTGAAATTATGGTAACTAACAGAAGTTAGGTAACATGTAACACATATATCTGAGGACTTTACAGAAAAAGTATTCAAACCATTTTCAGGTTGATAATCATTTAGCTGTATCAGAACAAAACGCATCCATGTAACAATAGAGGTATTGAAAAATAAAATTAATAAGAAAAACTAGTGTTCATATCTATGTAGTGTTTCTCAAAGGATTTATATAATAGCTTAATACTAATTAAACAGGTACATCAATAACCCCTCTCAATCGTTTCTTCCCTTTCTTAATGTCCTTTTAATCAACAAAATATAGTATTCATTCTTCTAATAACTTATGATAACTTAGGTTCTACATTTTGAAGATTCTCCATAGGTCAATCTCATGTTTGGTTTCAAGATTTTAACTTCCTTTAGTGCTTTCAACTCACTTGCCACAAGTATGAAATTAATTATTTTTGTCAGTAAACAGAAAAGATTTTTGGAATGAATAAAAGACTTTTTCTATGGACCATAATATTAAAAGCTAGCCTTATATATTCATATACCTTCTGTAAGGAATACCATATCCTTATAAAAGCAACATTCTCTGAAAAAGTTTTGACAGCAGTGCTTAAGATCTGAAATCTGTGAAATATATAATTAATTTCATTTAACCATTTCAGGGGGGAGAGAATCTCTCACTTCTACTGATGTTGTCACTCGAGATGTATTTTAAAGTTCTTAATTCCTACATAAAAATGAGTGAAAATATCACCTATAAACATCTGAGACCCATATCATACACTGTAACACTAGCAACTTTGTACAACTTTTTAAACAAAACTATGCTGTAACTTAGTGTGAGGTTTTAACTGAAAACAACCAAGCTAATTTCTACAAATTAACAGATGTCCATGAGAAATAGTAAGAAACAAAGAAATGCATATGTGAACATCATCAGCATCCAAATGAGTTTATTGCAGGACTTTTTAAAGCACATCTGATCTTGGCTCCAGCCTGTAGTCTACCTTTCAACTTGCAAATGACAGTGTCACCAAACACTGTCCTTCCATCAATCAAGCTGGGTCATGAATATACAAAAGGCAGCAGAGAGGCTGGCTACCTCCTGCAGTTCAACTTGGCCTAATTATCTAGGCCTTTCTTTTGGTTACAGTCTGAAGCGTATACACCCAGTCAGCTGCTGGGCAGCCGGAGGCCTAATCAAGAGAGGTTATGCATACTGACCCTTATATGGACATCCAATACAAGTTAAATGTGAGCACCAAATGTCATCTTTCTTATTCATCATTATGAAATTTCCCTCCCCTTTCGAAATACCAATCTGCTGCCATTTTCAGACACTCCTCTTACCCCCCTCCAAGCTGTCATTTCACTGTGCTTGCTGCCAGTTGAGTGAATTAGCATTCTAACTGATGTGCTGCTCTTCGCAGACAAATCCTTGAGCTGCGTTAACTAATGACTTCTCTCCACAAAAAGGAACTGATAGTCAACCTTTGATAAAAGAGATTCCATTTCCACAAATCACAATTTACCATAATGGTAGCAAAATCAGTAAAGAGTTACTATGGTTGTGTACTTTCCCTTGTGTTTTTTTCTTATTTCACTACCAAGAAACAACCAACAATGAATGCAATATAAAGCTGCTAACTAGTCAGCAGGAGTTGCACATGACGGTGAACTCTAAGCAAAACAATTAATTAACCAAAGGATTGGTGGAGATGGAAAGAGAGCAAACAATGAAGAGCCAGTCTCACATCTCCTCAAATTGAGGATGAGTCTGGTAAGACAACAAACTGCTCCAGTGCCCAGCGCCATTCCCTGAACATGATAGGTGCTCAATAGTTGTCGATGTTGTTGATGATGATGTTAACCATGATGATACAGAAGATCAAAGGTAAAGTAACAAGGGCCACAACTAGAACTGTGATGTGAAAATAAAGACAGGTTCAGATTGTGAAAATGTTACGGAGCATGATACATAGAGTGGAAATAAGATGTTAATAAAGAAGATTCCACTGAAATATAAAAGATATTAATAAAGAGAAAACTGAGAAAAGGAGGTATTTTGTGGGTTAGATTTGATATATGTATCTTAATTTATCTATGTTTTTACACATTAATGTAGCTCCCTAATACAGACAACAAAGAACTAATGCCATATAGTGCGGCAGAAAATACAATGATTTGTAATACTGCAAGTCCTCGAAGTATTGGAAAGTCACATCTAGCTGAAATTGCAACCCCAAACACATTTGTCTGAAACAGGTAGGGGATGAAGTGGGAATCAAAGGAGGCTTACTTTATGATGAGAAAAGAATCTTTCATGGTTAAGTATGGAAGGTTTGATTATTTTAGCACTCTGATTTATTGGTTTATAAAGTCAATGTGTATTCATTTAAAAAATGTTTATTAAAACCCTTCTATATGTCCAAGGACTTGTATGTGAGTCTCTGAGGGACAGAGAAATGTGCATGACATTGTTCCTGTCCTCAAGCTGTTTATAATCTCACCAGAAAGAGAGACATGCACATATAAAGAGTAAAATAACAAAAGATTTAAATACAGTAGACCCTTAGACAACATGGGGCTTGGGACACCGACCCGTGCAACTTTTGACTCCCCAAAAACTTAATTAATAATAGCTTACTGCTAACCAGAAGCCTTACCTGATAACATAAACAGTCAATTAACACATATGTTGTATATGTACCAGGCACTAACCAACTATAGCACTGGAGCTCCAGATTAACATATATTTAGTATGTTATATACTATATATAACATTATAGTATATACAATATAGTATTATATACTATATTCTTACAACAAAGTAAGCTAGAAAAGAAAGTGCTCTTAAGAAAATCATAAGGAAGAGAAAATATATTTATTATGCATTAAGTGGAAGTGGATCATCATAAAGGTCTTCATCCTCCTCGTCTTCAAGTAGAGTAGGCTGAGGAGGAGGAGGAGGAGAAGCAAGAGGAAGGGTTGGTCTTGCTGTCTCAGGGGTAGCAGAAGTGGAAAAATAATGTAAGTATAAGCAGACCCTTGTTTAACGGCTAACTGTGTGTGTGTGTATGTGTGTGTGTATATATATGTATGTGCGATATAGAGTAGAAAACGATATTACTATATTCTTTTAACTCCATTCTTAAACAAATAATTACTATCATTAAATAATGTAAGTGGGACTTAAATAAAAGCTAGGTGAGTGACACAAAAAATAATTTTTATTATTTAGAAAAGGGAGGTATCCTGAAGGAGGTACACAGTGTACTAGTTAAGGGAAGATATAAATGTGACCTACCTTAAAAGTATAGTACGTAAAATGATATGGGGAGAAGATTTTTCATATTACCAAAAAAAATTAAACTATGAGGCAGAAATTAATCAACAATCTACAATTAATCTACAATCTTAAAGAAAGTAGACTAGTCTGACAAGGACAAAAGATTCTTATTTGGGAGTGGTAGAAGCTAAGCCTTCTCTGAATCTCTAAATTGGGTTAGGGGTCTTCTTATATGTTTTTCTTCAAAATCCTATCTTCAATTCTTCAAAATTCTATAATTGTACATAGTGTTATATCTTATTTATCATTCTGTCACTAGCATCTTACACAGTCCCTGGCATACAGTTAGTACTCAATAAATGGTGGTCAAATGAATAAAAGAATGGAAATTTAATTTATAAACAGCTACAAATTCCAGGCTAGAGAGTTTGAACTTACAAGCAATGGGGAATAATAAAGGTTTGAATATCGTGATATGAGCAACATTGTAGGAAGTTATATTAGAAAAGCAACTTGGTGGCAGAATATCAAGAAGACTGAACGAAGAACTAGAAACAAGAGTTCTAGTTGGAAGGTTATCAGAATAATCATTTATTGAGTGCTACCCAAAGGCCAAAGTTTTTCTTTCAAATTTATCTCTACATCTGCTCCCTTAAAATGGATGTTCTTCCCTTCCCTATCTAGGTAACCCTACTGAGACTTCAAAAAACATTCTTAATTTACAAAGATATTCATTATAACATTATTTATAATAATGAAAAACTAAAGACAACTAAAATGTCCTGGAATGTGGACATGGTTAAGAAAGTCATAATACAGGCACTCAATAAAATATTATGTAGTCAAATTATTCATAAAAAATTGCTAACATGGAAAGTGCTTATATTATACTACTAAAGAGAAAAACTATAAATTGTGCAAATAAGTAGGGATTTTAATTATAAAACAAAAACATGCATTAAGAAATGAGAAAGCTGGGAAGAACGCAAAATGCTAAGTTATTCTTCTGAAGGACAATTTAGCAATATCTATTATAAATGAAAATGTGTACACACTAGGAGTTCCATGTATCCCAAAGAAACTCTAGGGCATGGGCCTGGGATATACATGTGAGTTTTACTCACAGTCAGAAACAGAAGTCTCCCATTGTTTGCTTTTTTAAATCAACACTCATCCACATTATTACTTCATGATTGTGCAGTATTCGACTGAATGAAAGTAAAACAATTTTTATATTCGCTGAGCAACTGATGGACTTTTGGACAGATTTTTGGCCTTTTTTTTTTTCTATAAACAAAGCTGCTAGAGATATTCAAATATTACACATGTCTCTAGATACATATGTGCAAACTTTTCTCTAGGATATACACCGAAGAGTGGAGCTCCTAGTTTATATGGTGTGCCAATCTTCAACTTTGCTAGATATTGTCAAATTATTTTCCAATAGTTGTACCAATTTCTATTCCCATAGGCAATACATGAGAATTTCCATTGCTCCACATTCTTGCCAACACTTAGTTAGAATTTTAAATTAATGCAGATTCATTTTACACATTCTATTTTGGTGAATGTTCCGTGTGCACTTGAAAAGAATGTACACTTGTTGTTGGGTAGAGTTAAATTGTCAATTAGATCAAGTTGGTTGATAGTATTGTTCAAGTGTTCTATATCCCTACTTATGTTTCTAACAATAAACAATACTGCATTAATGACATACACTGAACCTGGTCTTGATAAATTATATGTCTATGCATTCCTGGGCACAGTTTGGCAACATATTGTTTAGAATTTTACCATCTATATTCATGAATGTCACTAGCCTGTCATTTTCTTTTCTTGAATTGGTACCAGTCTGTTTCAATATCATCAATATATTAATGTTATATAATTAGTTAAAGAGTATACTTTTGTTTGCAACAGTGTATAATTTCCGTAAGACTGAAATTATGATACTCACTCCTTGAATGTTTAGAACTTGGTCACAAAATCCTCTGGTCCTGATGTTTTGTGGCAATATTTTAAATTACTGGCTTTATTTAATGATTATAAGATCATGTACATTTTCTACAGCTTGAGACAGATTTAGTAATTTGTATATTTCTACTTATATTCCATTTCACTTAAGGTGTCAAATGTATTGACAAAGTGTTCACGGTATTTTTTTTAATCTCTGCTGCATATGCCTTATCCTCTTTTTCAAATCCAATGTTATTTTATTTATTTGCGCTTCTTCTCTCTTTTCCTTCTTTCCTTTCTTTTGTCTGTATTTGATCAATCTTTACCAGAGGTTTGTCAATTTTCATGAATTTTCAAAGCATAAACTTTGGCTTTGTTGCTTTCCACTTTATCTTTGTTATCTATCTCTTTGTTTTCAAATTTTTATTATTTCCTTTTTTTCTATTTTCTTTGGGTTTATCCAGCTGTTCTTTTAAATTTGTAATTCCTTTTTTTTTTTTTTTGAAACAGAGTCTCACTCTGTTGCCCAGGCTAGAGTGTCATGGCGTCAGACTAGCTCACAGCAACTTCAAACTCCTGGGCTCAAGTGATCCTCCTGCCTCAGCCTCCTAAGTAGCTGGGATTACAGGCATGCACCACCATGCCTGGCTATTTTTTTTTCTATATATATTTATAGTTGTCCAGCTAATTTCTTTCTATTTTGAGTAGAGACGGGGTCTTGCTCTTGCTCAGGCTGTTCTTGAACTCCTGAGCTCAAATGATCCACCTGCCTGGGACTCCCAGAGTGCTAGGATTACAGGCGTGAGCCACCGCACCCAGCCAGTTTGTAATTATTATTATTTTTTTTTTTAGACAG
>CAUYSK010078603.1:0-27811 GCA_963575035.1 Avahi laniger | reverse complement strand
ATCATAATGAAGATATGTAGGCCACTAGCATTTGAAGGTGGATGTGGGAGGTTTCAGGAGAGGGGATTTAGCAAAGAAAAATATTTCACCTTGCTTCTAGAATTCTAAATGTCTATGTCTAATCCCATCCCCTAAAAGCGGCAATGGCAAATATCCCATTATTTTAGCAATGTGTGTGGGGGGCCTTGCAGAACATAGCACCAGCACAGTAATTTCCACATGGGTGTGTGCATGTGCGTGTGCATGTGTGTGTGTGTGTGTGTTTACAGGCCACCATGGTGGAGAGAGAGACAACACGCAAAATAAGAAATGACAAAGAAGGTGCACAAGTGACGAGTGGAGGCCTGCCGTTCCAAGTCTGGTCGGTCACAGCCTGGGGAGTTTTTATGGCCTATTCAAGGCTGTGGTGCAGACTAAACAAAGTTTTCTTTACTTTCACCATGACATCCTTGAAGACCAGGCCAGAGGGCGGGGAAGACTAACACGGACAGCCAACTCTGCTCAAACCAGAGACTGCCACCGCCTCGCTGTGAAAACTCTGCAGCTGACCTCAGAGTCTAACCTCTACGGCCCCTCCAAAATCCTATCTCAAACAGAAAGTTAAGCCACAGAGGGAGTTGCTCTGCCAGTGAAGGGAAGGGAGAGTTCCAGGAATGCAGCTGAAACACTCTCACAGGGTCAGACAAGGACAGAGCAGGTCACAGTGGTACTTGGACAATTTTCCCCCAAGACCCAGGCTGAGGAGAAGGAATCTGAAAATGCTTCCATTGATCTTTCTTATGACATTGGCATTTATTTTGATGCCAACTCAGCAGATCCTGAAGTGAGGCATCACCTCCCACCTGGAGGGGATATGTCCCTGGGACAAAGGGTAACTAATCTCCCTCTTTACCCAGAGAAAGATATATCAGTGTCCGCTTGCATCAAAAGCTTCAGGAGACTGAAGCTCTTGGCTTGTTCAGGTGACAGCATTTTGGCTTGAGAAACATTCTAAAAGAAGGTGCTAAGATTTATCTACTGAGCTCACTCAGGTACATCTGTTGAAGAACCTCTTTCATATCCCATTCTCCCAGCCGAGTGCCTCCTCATATGTTTTTCACAGTTTTTTCTTAACATACTTGCTCATTAACAAAGGTATTTATTTGGCTTGGAGGAAAACTGTGCCCCTTGACAGCTCATCTTTTCCTCCTCTTGAGTCCTGTAGTAATGTCATAATATTTGAATTTGTGATATACATCATCATCATTTCCATAGCAATAGAAACAGCGGTCGTTGTGCAAACAGGATTTGCGATTCAATGAAAGAAAAGAACTGGAAAGAACCTAGGAGAACAGCTGGTCCTGCCTCCTGCCATAGACAGGTACACAGCTAAGCAGACCAAGGACTGTTTTCAATCAACACACTCCCTCACATGAATAACATGTCTCTCCCCGCTGCTCTGTAACTAAATGTGTGACTATCTCACTCCTGTACAAACCAGCCAAGAGTTTCAGATGGCAGGCAATGCAACTTTTCCATCATTTTCCCTCTAGCATTTTACGCAATATCTGAAAATAGTAGATACTTACGTGAGTTCACAGAATGATGGAGATGCCATACATTGAAGCTTTTATCAGCTTTGCAGCCAAGATTTGGTCTTGACGTGTCTAAGTAAAGTATCTTCTGTTACCATTTAAATCTATCGAAACTCTGAGTTCTCTATGCGGAAAAAGCAGATTGCTCAAGGATGTCCATGAATAATTATTCATTCTAATGCCTAAGATATGTTATTGATCCACTACCTATAAATAAAAGAGTAGTCTTTATTGTCCTGAGTAAAAGTTGACAAATTCATCTTTATAACAATTTGCTTTTTGCTAGAACATTCCTGATGAACTGTAAGGGTAGAATTACTCCCATAGGTTCTTAGTTAGAATGCACCCGTTACAAAAGATAGATTAGCGAAAAACAGAAGTTTCTTTACATGTATGTTTCATATATACATGGGAGACACCCAGAGAATGAGTATGTCTCAAGGAGGTGGCTTTGAATTTCAGCTTATATAGCATCTTCAACAAAGAACATTAAAATATCAGAGAGGTCACGAGACAAAGGAAAAGAACTTTGAGTCTTTACAGGTGACAACTTGGGGAAAGGAAAATAACTGGCAGGTAAAGCTTGTTAATGTGGTTTCCTCTGGTGCCATTGCAAGGTCAACTTCAGTGGTTAATATTTGTTCTTCCTGGTAGAGAGCAGGGCAGGATACCTTTTGTTCCTATTTCTTTTTTATTTTTAATTGAAAAATAATGATTATTTAAGATATCATTTGTCTTTGTAAATCTATGTCCTGCTTTTAGTCAAATAGAGGGAGGGCAGAGAGCTTTCCCATACCTGCTGCTTCTTAATTGTCTTCAACTCAACAATCCCTTCATATTTGGGGGCAGCATATTCTGGTCTCCCACATACTTTGCTTCTCTTTGACATTTTAAATTTTAATTGTAATTCAAAGCGCTCCATGAGGATTCTGAAAACCTCTATTCTAGTCCTGTTAGCTAAGGGACTCTCACCAAAACGAGGAACTATTCTAAGTCTCAGTTTCCTCATCTGTAAGATCCTTGCCCATATCACAAGGATCATTGTGGGAAGAAAATAATATATGTTCAAGCCTCTGAAATTCTTGATTGTATACAAGTGGCAAGTATAAGTGTTATTAAAATTATTCAGGTAAGGGTGTACCTGGTGCTGAACACAGCAGATTTTTTGCCATCATGGACAGAGGTTTCCATTCACAACTTTACATTTGTTAAGGAAAATTAGAACCGAACAGTAGTTAAAGCAGTAAAAACAGGCCGGGCGTGGTGACTCATGCCTGTAATCCTAGCAATCTGGGAGGCCGAAGTGGGCGGATTGTTTGACCTCAGGAGTTCGAGACCAGCCTAAGCAAGAGCGAGACCCCGTCTCTACTAAAAATAGAAAGAAATTAGCTGGACAGCTAAAAATATATAGAAAAAATTAGCCGGGCATAGTGGCGCATGCCTGTAGTCCCAGCTACTCGAGAGGCTGAGGCAGTAGGATTGCTTGAGCCCAGGAGTTTCAGGTTGCTGTGAGCTAGGCTGACGCCACGGCACTCTAGTCCCGGCAACAGAGTGAGACTCTGTCTCAAAAAAAAAAAAAAAAAAAACAGTGAAAACAGATTTCATTCAGGAACTACTGCAACAGGGGAAAAAAGACCTCAGTATATTGTGCTCAATTCCATACACAACAAGGACAAGTGGGGATTTATTGCCAAGGAGCAGTTTGAGGGTCGAGGTGGGGTTGGTGGATGAAAAATTACTGCAAGAAGACACCAAACTGATCTAACAGGATTCTTACTGACGGCGAGCCAGGGTAACCAGACATGGGGATGAGGAATTTGACCAGATATCAAGGGTGATCCAATATCAAGGTTGGGAAGATTCTCACCGAACTGACTTAACAAGATTCTTGCTAAAATGGCCTATTCAGGCCTAGCAAGAATGAGGGCCAAGGCCAAGGCCAAGGCCTACTCAAGAAGAGGGCTCACAGGATGTTTTAAGCATTGTCAAGCAAGATGAATTTTGAAGGAATTCCACCTTCCACCTCTTTGTAAATGAAACACAATGTAGACTCTAATTCTACACGACTGAGAAGTTAACATTTCAAATTCAACTTTTCTTTAAAGCAGAAGCCGCCTAAAGTACATTTTTTATAATAATATCTAAAAGTAATGTACTCCTTTCCTGGGATGTACTTCTTTTCCTTTCTCACTGTTTTACAGTCTGTCACTACTTTCCCCAACCCCAACAACTTCAGTGAGAATGAAAATTGCCCAGATACAAACTGAATTTGTTAGTGGCTTACCCCAAGATTTCAGTGCAAAATTCCATGTTAACCTAGAGTCTTCATTATCTGACCGTGTAGCCTGTGGGTTTTCCTTTAGATCTGGGTCCACGGATATTCCCAGTATGTGTCCCAGAGCCCTGGCGCTGGCCACTCATCAGCCTGGGAGGCAGAAGCACTGGCGACCACCCTCTGGCCCAACAACCACACCTGCCGGCACTACCGCTTTCAAATTTTTTGACTTGAGAGCCCTGTGAAGCTTCTTCCATTCTCTTTCTGTGCCTTTCTTACTTCCATCAAAGAGGCATCATGTTTTTTCTCTTTCTGCTAAGTAGGGGTTAGATTATAGGAATCTGTTTCCTCAGTCCTCCTCTTTTACCTTACGTTATACATCCCAGATCATACTTTGCCTCCTCTGATCTGTGTCTCTTTCCTGCTTTAGACCTCCTGACATTTCCCTTCACAGGTGGACAATTCCTGGCTTCATTTTCTCTTCACTTTTGCCTCTCACGTTTTTCTCCAGATCTGGGATTCTGCATTTTGCTGCACCTCCCTTCCCTCCTTCGCAGAGTTCGACAGGATCTCCAGCAGTGGAAACAGCTATGAGGCCCTGCTGTGGGCTGGAGGTGTGATGTATTTTGTCTTTAACCCTGACAACAAATCTATTGGCAGGGTAGGTATGATGATCTCCACTTTACAAATTTACAATTTCCTTCCACAGGGTTGCGATAGTTCCAAAGATTTACTCTTCCTTGAGCAATAGCTGGTCAAAGAAATGGAATCTCGGGCATACAGACAGCAGAACCAAGTTTGGGGAGGATTGTGAAGCTCATAAATTTTGAGAATTATCTTTAAGAGAAATAATGCAAAATTGCTAATATAAGACAGAAAGTATTAATTTATAATGAGAAAATAAATTACAACAAATTACAAATTTATAAAGCTAGCAGAAGCCATAAAAATCACAAAATCCAGAAAATCAACATAATATTTGTATTAATTGAATAGCTAACATATCTGTATAATACTTTTTATCTTACTTTTTTTGGCTATTGTTCTGATTGCCTCTCATATTATAAGAATATTATAATGTCATTTTCTATAGAGAAACTTTCTTTAAAATATTTAGTTTTCCTCTAGCATAATTGCTCAACATTTATTTTTTTATACTTAATAGTTTATAAAAATTTATTTCAGCTTCATAACTACTAATGAAAATGTCATGCTAAGATACTATTCAATACATTAGAAATAAAACATAAAACATATGTCACATAGATGTATTATCTGTTTATAGCACAACTATAGTTTGTGCCCTACAAATATAAAAATTTTGATAAACTCTTATTCAGTTCCTATAAACAAAAAGAAAAGGCTGTATGATGTATTTACAAATGTATGTGCTGCATTAGGAAAATAGTTTCGTTGGCAGAGAACTTTCATTTTGGTTAAGCAAGGATGAGACTTAAATCAATCACTTACAATTTTGCACATTTAAAGTTTGTAAGAACTTTTCCACCCATTAGCTTCTGGCTGCCTACATGTCAAACTTTGTTACCCATCCATCCCACTCGCTACGCATACACGAGACTTCCCTTCTTGAAACTTCATGTGCAAACACTAGGGGAGTTCATTGAGCAGCAGATGTATTCCTATGTTATTGCTACATGAGACAGCTAGAAAACTGTTCATGGAATAGATTAAAAACCATAAATATGTCTTACCAAACCCAAAATAAGTGAACCCTAACTCAACTTTTTCTTAGCTGAACCTCCTGAATGTCCAGAGCATGTCATTGCCATCCAAGAGGAGTGACAGAATGACAGAAGGCAATTGAGACTGGAAAGAGACAGTAGTCTTAATTGCAATTAAAATGTCTTATCTTTGCAAATTTTACAAAAACTGTGACCATATAAATACACTTATAGGATCCGTCAGAGAGGCTTGGAAGGGACCTGCATAAGCAAGAGACTCTCTGAAATATGTTTTATCCCCTTCTGGGTAAGTCTGCCTCTGGTACTTAGTCATGAAGCCAGCTTCCCTAAACAATTTTTAAGGTACCACAAAATGAAAGTCATGTCAAACAAAAACAAAGGGACAGTTATCTAGCAAAATAAATGCTTTAATAGGATTAAATCTCATAGATAAAGTCACTAAATCTAATGGACTCTAGAGTCCTTGATTGTAGACTGTTTTTGGTTTTTCATCTTCAGATAAACACCTGCATATAATAATTGCTCAAAACAAGTTTTGTAAATGAATGAATGCTATTAAAGCGGGCCTTTGTTACAGTTTTTTAAAGAGCTCTAAATAAAAAGGTCAGGTATTAGCCAAATGTATAGTCAGTGTGTATTGATTATGTCAGTGTCCTGCCCATCCATGTGCTTTTATCATGGTCCAAGTGTGACTCAAGATTTCATGAACTGAATCCCAAGCAGTCAGATAATGATCTTGTACCCTAAAAAGGAAGATGATATAAACATATCACCATAACCTACAAACATGTGCAGTAAGAACAATCTTTCAAAGCTTTTTTTCAAATTAAATAATATATTCCTTTTATATTTCTAATGTTAGGAATGAAACTTTGACTTTAAGCCCACTCAAAAAAAAAGAAATACAAACCATCATTTGTAACACAGCCCTGATAAATATTAAATAAAACAGAGTGTGAGGTAGGAAGGGTAGAGAGCCATATTCCCGATCTCTGAAATGGCAGAGTCTGCCCCACACCTGTCAAAGAAGTTGTAATTCAAATGATGATGTTTCCAAACAGAGATTGTTGTCTGACGATGAACAACAGTCTCTTTCCAAATAAAAATGTTTTTAAACACTCCTGGATGTGATTCCAATATGGAAATGGGTTTGAAATAAACATTAAACATTTTGCCATCTGTTGCCCTGCTGAGTCACTGAAGAATATCCTCCCCAAATGTTCATATTTTCAGACTAATTGGTCCATGGCTGCCAGGCATGAAGAAGAAAGAAAATCTGAAACTCAATGATTCCACTAAGTTGTAAAAGATACACTACAGAGACACTGCTATTTGAAGATGAGGTTGCGGATTAACACTGGAGTCAAACCAGGAGAAACATTCCTAGGTTGTCAGAACATTTTATCCAACAATTAATCATAATCAGCACATTCCAATAACTGTGCTTAATTCAATGCTTCACTTTTTTAATCTCAAAACTTCTACCAAAATATATTTACTTTATATTTCTAATCTTTAGAGAATATTGTTTTTTAATGAGCTTTAGAAATTTGAGGAAGAATTTGGAGTAAGGGAAGGAAAAGATAAAGGAGATAAGATGAGAGACAAGTGAAGGAAATGATGGATGAGTGAGATTTCCAAAATAGCAGCAAAAAAGGAGAGGAGAAGATGTGAAAATTATCAAAGAACTCCAATACCATTTCTCACATTTTATAACAGTTGTGCCTTTCCTCTGAGGAATGTAGTAGAGGCCAAGGAAGTTAGCTCCAGTCTACTTAAGACTAAAAGAAACAACACAAAGTTGGTCTCCCTCCACCTACTCTCACCTCTGACTACTTCCAGAGTCACTATCCAGCACCAACTCTCTCATGTTTAAAGGCAGCCTGAGTCCTGAGACCCCAATCCCAGTTGCAGGACCACCTTCATGCTACTTTCATAGCCTTAACGTCATCCTGGACCAACTGCTCATTAGCTTCAGAGTATGGGGGGCGGGGGGGGATGGAAATGGGAAACAGAGGCAGACGCAAAGGAATAATTGAAGAAATGTCTCTTAAGAGGGCCAAGGAAATTTCTCTGGCTGATAAAAATCTTAGCAATCCTAATCAAAATCCCAGCAGAATGCTTTAGAAGCCAACAAACTAAAAAAACAAAAAAGAAGGAAAAGCAAGGGACCTAGTACCTAGTTTGAAAAAGAACAAAGTTGGAAGACTCACAGAACCGAATTTCTAGACTTACTATAAAGCCAGACATTGTGGTATTGGTGAGAAAAAGATAAACACATAGATTAATGGAATAAAATACAGTCCAGACATAGAACTAGTTCTCTCTCTCTGTCTGTCTGTCTGTCTGTCTCTCTCTCTCTCTCTCTCTCTCTCTCTCTATATATATATATATATATATATATAGCCAATCTGTTTTTTAGACGATGTAGAGCCATTTCAGTGGGTAAACCAGTTTCTTCAATAAATGGTGCTGTGACAATTGGATATCGATAGGCAAAAAATTAACTTCAACCCATACCTTGCTCAAAATACAAAAATTAATCCAAAAAGAACCACAGACGTAAGTGGAAAACATAAAACTTCTAGAAGATAACATAGAAAAAATATTTATGACCTTGGCTTTAGCAAAGATTTCTTGCATAGAACACAAAAAACATGAACCATAAAAGAAAAAAACTGATATGTTAGCTTTCATCAAAATTAAAAACATCTTCTGTTTGAAAGATAAAGTTAAGAAATGAAAAAACAAGACACTGGGAGAAAATATTTGCAAGACATGTATCTGATAAAGAACTGATAACAAGAGTATATAAGGCTTCTCAAAACTCAATAATAAAAAAGGAAACAACCCAATTTTTAAAAAAAGAAAAATATTTGAACAAGACACTTTATCAAAAAGATATAAGTCAATGAAAAATGCATATTTAATGAGATACCACTGTATACCTATTAGAACGGCTTTAAAACAAAAAAGACAGTTACCAAATACTGCTGGTGAAGATGTGGAATAAATAAATTTTATGATAAGTAAAAGAAGCCAGACTCAAAAGGCTGTCATATAAATGAAATCATTTATATGACATTTTAGAAAAGGCAAAACTAGGTTGTTAAGAAATCATACCAGTGGTTTCCAGGGGCTAAGGTGGGGAGAAGGGATTATCTACAAAGGGACTTGAAGGAAACTTTTTGGATGGTGGAAATGTTCTGTATCTTGATTGTCATGGCAATTGCATGACTGTTAAGTTTGTCAAAGTTCATAGACCTCTACACCTAAAAAGGGAGAATTTTATTATATATAAATTATAATCCACTAAACCAAAAAAAAAGTATTACAGTAAATCCAAAATTAATTGTGTGTAAATCATCTTGTGAAATAAGATTTTATTGGCATTTACTCAAATTGAATCAGGACAGAATTCAGTGTATTATTTAAATTATTAAAATTTCTTTTTGTGATGGATTTTTCAGATTAATAAAATACATTTTCCTAAAGTATTTATCACAAATAGAAGTTGTTCAAAGGTAAGGCATCATCTAGTCATTGATTTGTATCTATAGTCTTTGCCTGTGACATGATTTAACATTCACTTATTCAAATATTCAAGAAGTATTTCTTGAATATTCCTAGGATAGAGGCCTGCAAAGGAATCAATTCTCCCCAGTTCTGGGCCAGTAGGATATGCTTCAATCTTCTCTAATAAACTTTCATAAGGTATAATCAGATGAGGCCAAATATTAGAAAAATAACTTCAAGCTTAATTTTAGCTGGTCCATAACAATAGAGTTGTTTAATATTAGAAAATAATATTATACAGTATGGCAACATCACAAAGACTATAAGACTTAGCATGAGTGAAATTTGCTGAGGATATTATAAGTAGTCCAGATATCATAACTCTCAGGGCACTCAAAGCAAACTGCTAAAAATGTAATGTAAGACCTGGGAACATTATTGATTTTAATAGTGAATAAAAGCAAATCATATACATGGAATTTTTAGCCATACTCCCTCTGCTGGCAGATACCACAGACAGGGAGCCAGGGGCCCTAGGCTCTATTCCCAACTATACCAATACTTGAAATTTTCCCTGCTTCTCATCTCCACGTTTGAAATAATTAAACAACCCATCAATTTCAACAGGGTCTTACAGTAAGCATGAATTCACCGATGTTTCTAACATTCCCAGAAGACAAGCAATCTATAGAGGGTTCACTGGTCCAATGCTTAGAAGGGCCTGTACTTGGTTTGTCACTCTGTTGACCATCTTGAAATTCTTAATAATTTTTGAACAAGGGCCCCACATTCTCATTTTGCACTGGGCCCCACAAATTTTTTAACTGCTTCTAATCTACAAATACCAAAACTGATGTGAGCATTCTGAGTTACACTTTATATATGGTCACTTAGGTCAAGCATTTGATTAAAATCTAACCAAATTTATCTTGAAACACTTTGGTTAAGAAACTACACTAGAAAACTGGTAAGTTGGGCTCATGCAATTTCTAAGAACTTCTGGTAAAACAGACATGTTACTAGGACAATTTATTTCTCTAAGGGTTTTAGAGCTTCCACTTCCTATTCCAGATAAAAATACAGTAGAGATAAAACTAGATAGATTTTTCTGCTCATTTGATCTTCCATCATTGTATGGAAGCACATATTGAGATTCGGTTTGGTCTGGATTTTCATTTTAATTTTGCTCAGTTCTTCTAAAGGTTATATATTCATCCATTCATTCATTCATTCAGTAAATATCTAATGAGTGCCCATTACACACCAGGCATTATGCTTACCATTAGGTATAAAATAGAAAAACAAAATTCAGAAAATACAGTTTTCTTCCCTCATAAAACTTAAAGTCACTAAAATGGAGTCACTACAGATCTTTCCATTTTTAGCCTTTATAATTTTGTTACAGGGCATTGATTTTTAATAAATGAACCTAGAAGAACAATATGCTACATACTAGTTTTTCCAATAGCAAATTAATATTGGTGATTGTGCTTTTTTGAAATGTCAGGTTTTATTGTGTAATAATGAAAGAAAGTTGGCTCAAAAAAAAAAATGCCCTGGGTTGTATGAATGATATCCAGTAAACAATTAGCATTGCTCCTAACCTAAACCAGGTCACCATTCTTCCCTTCGTATTAAACGGCATGCACTATCATGGTCTCGGAGTTGGCTTCTAGCCCAGTCAGCCCCTGCAGCCAGCAAGGCCTAGGGCAACAATGTCTTTTATAAGTGGCTAAAAGCATTTGGCTTGCATCTCAAATGCTGAGTCTTTCTGCAAGATGGCAAATACATAACCCAAGTGCTTTGGAGCAAAACTGATTTTAAAAGCATTAGAGCAACTGAACCTTCTCTTAATCGTGGTCCAAACAAAAACTAGTTGGTCCCCTGCAGTCTTTCTTCATCCTCAGCAGTGTAACTGAGGCTCTTTGGTCCTGGAAAAACATCTCTCTCCTGCATTAGCCATAACACAAAGCAGCGGATGCCTATTACCTACTTCCATACCAGCTCCTGGACTAAGGAAATGACAACTGTTTGGAATTAAGCTGAACCTGGAAACATCCTGGGGTTCATTTTTATTTGAGGTTACAAAATCAACAAGTGCCATTTTTCTGGGCTTGGCAAAGGGGAGCAATGTAAAGGTATCAAATGGCACTCATATATTTGGATGTGAAGAAAGGGTCATATCTCCTGACAGCTCAGCAGGAGTAAGTTCAGTTCCTGCAAAGCATATGAAGGCTTTTATTCCTCCCCTCAGTGAAAATGTGTTATTTTATGTGCTCAGACTATCACCTCCTCCCTTGCGTTTGTAGGGAACATCTATTTCTGGTGGGAGCTGCCAATTTGCTATCCCAGAATCCCACCCCACATGCCCAGTAGGAGCCAATCAGAATCTTCCTGTGAGTTTTCTCACAAGATCTGGAGGGAAAGAGCTTTCTTTCCTCTCTGGTCGTTAGACTAACAGAATATAAGATCTTGGGTTCCTGGAGCCTCAGAGAGCTAGTCGTCTGGAGAGGAGAGGGCTAGAAGGCAGAGAGAAGCAGAAATGACAGATGATAAGGGAGCCCTGATGCGCCAAATCCCGGACATCATTACTCAGAGACAGGCTTCTCAGCTCACCCATCATTTCAGCACATAAGCTAAAGGAACTTCCCTTTATGTTTTGCTTTGTTTATACTCGTCCAAATTGGATTTCTGATACTTAACAAGGAAAAGAGTCCTGACCTACTCTGAAGGCTGCATATCTAGAACCTGTTGGACATCAAACAAATTCAGGTTGTATCTGAGGGAACCAGATCCTCAGCTTGTCTTAAGCTGATTAACTTCCTGAAGTCCTGTCACATGTGTGTTACCAAATCTATGGAAGCAATTTCTGAGAATCTAATGGTCTTTTCTGTGCAGAGTGCACATGTCAGTCATGGGCTATGTGCTGGCAGGAGAGGAAGAGGATGGTGAGAAAGGAGACAAGGCACACCTAAGGGGCCTGCTCAAATCCAGGACTCTGCTTATCAAACAATTCACAAAGTGAAAGTGTTCCCGGGCCATGAACTTTCACTTAGAACACTGGTTTGGTCCCTTCTCCAAATCAGTAAGTTCTGCAAATCAGTAACATCTACCCAAAGGTAGAAACTAGATCAAATGAATGTTTTTCTATATACCATGGAAGAGAACAGTGTTCCCCATGGGCACTTCAATCTAAATAATAATTTTGTGAGTGTGAGCATGTTAATTTAACAAAACAAGGTGAATGAAATTTAAAAAAAACACTATAAAACTTAGAAAACAAATTGAAGACTAATTCAGCTGAAAATCAAATTACTGACAGAAAAGGGAAAAGAAAAGGCTCGGGGCAATCCCAGCAAATGCAGAAGAAAAAAACAAAGATTAAAACAAAAAGAGGAAAACGTGTAAGAATGACAAAGAAAACTCAGAATAAGGACAAGTTTCTGGTCTCGCTTAGGTATAGAGTCAACACACAGAAGAGAAAACCATTCAAAGATTATTAGAAGAAAAATTTTCTCCCAAATGAAGAAAATCCTGAATGTGCTGATTAAAAAGTATATACTATATTATGAACATACCTAGTTCGTTCACCTAATATCCATTTCCCTTCCCCCTTTCTAATAGCAACAGATTTTTATTTAGATATTCATTCCTCTTCTTCATGACTCCTGTGCTTCAGGCACCCTGATCCCATGCCCAGTGCCAACGGTAGTGTCTGGTTTAAGGCAATGAGAAGTCTACTATCAGACTAATTATTCCTCAAAAAAGAATTATCATTTTTATCTGTAACTAAGATATTATTGCTGTGATGTGTATTCTGAAGTTTCACTACAATGTGTGTATGTATTTATTTATTTTTATTTATACTTCACAAGGATTTGGCATATGCAGTTATGTGCTGGAGTCAGCTCATACCACCTCACAAGAGCCAATTAGCACATCTCTTCTCAACCTCCATTTTGGTAAAGTCACATTGGTAACCTGAAATCAGCCACAATGACAGTATTTATAGCACAGAAATTAACAAACACTGCAAATCAGGGCTAATTTTTTTTTTTAATCTTGGAGGGCTCGTCGTTAACCTTTTACCAGCACACTAATTTTTTAAATTAAAAGCTGATTTTTTTTTTATCAGTTTTGGAAAATCTTAGGCCATTATCTCTTCAAGAATTGCCCCTTCTATTCTCTCTTCTTATTCCATCTTCCATGTCTCTTAAACTCTTCTTCCCTTTTTCTCTTTATTTCTCTGTGCTGCAGTCTAGGTAATTTTCTCAGTTCTGTCTTCCAATTCACTAATTCTTTCTTCAAGTGTATATAATCTGATATGTAACTCATTTGTGGAAATATAGACGACGGGCCTGTATTTCTAGAAACTATTTGGTTCTTCAAATTTATCTCTTCACAGTGTGCTTCTCTCTCATGATTTCCATTTCTTCTTTTATCACTTTACCATTTGAAACCTGGTTATTATATAGTCTTTCTCGGATTGCTCTATTACTTCAAGTTTATGGAAATATTAGTCTTCCTATTTATAGTGTCTGCTGATTCTCCCTCATGATAGATTATTTCCTCATAAAATTTATAAGTTTTAATTGTTCCCCTTCTTTCTCCCCCCACCCCTGGAATACCTACACACTTGTTAAAAAATACACTTTTACACTTAGTAAAAGTCTTACTAAAGAATTATTTTACTTTTGCTTTGACCTAGAATTGTTTTGATGTTAGCTTCTCAGCTTGGACATCCCAGCATTAAATTAGTGATATAAATTTCAACTTACATCTATTTTTGGTGGCCAGGAGCTTTAATTTTGCTCATATTTTCCCATCCAGAGTTCCAAAAAGTAAGAAATTTTCTAGTCACACTAGAACCAGTGAGTATTTTTTCACTAGTCTCCTTTTACCAAGGGAACAGTTTTCCTTTCCAAGATCCCAGCTTTAAGTAGGGATCTCTGTTCCAGCTACCTGCCTCACTCAGGCTCAATGCCATATTTCTTATGTTTACATGGACATTAAAACTTCAGCTTCTAATCCCCTTATGCAGCCTAATATTTTTCAAAACCATCACAGCATCAGCTCATAAGTTTATTGTTCAAACCTAAAATTGCCTTTATTTCTGACACGTCATCATACCACAATCTTTTTAAAATTAATTTATATAGTTTAATCTTATTTTTATAAATTGTACCCAACATATCTGTGGTTTCATAACTGGGGGATTGAAGGGTGGGTGGAGTTTATGTTAATTCAGCTGATCTTATTGTCAGCAGCAGAACACAATCCTATTTTTACATAAAGTATCTGTCTCTTTTAATCTATTTGTATGTGTGCATAGACAGAAGTCTAGAACAATGTTCACTTCGTGGTTATGATTATATTTCCAGATAGTTGGATTAATAGGTTTTTTTTCAACTTTTTTCTTATATTTGTGCAAATCATTTGAATATTTAATTAATTAGCTTTTCTCATTTTTAGCTGAAAAGAGTAGTTATAGAATAATTATTAGGGTCTTTCAATGTCTATTAGACAAAGATCAATCTCCTTAGCATGCTATCCAGGACTTTCATAATTTACCTCATCCTGCCTGTGTAGACCACATTTCTCAATAGTCTCTCCAATTCCACTACCTTCTGGAGAGCCCAGCATTTCCCACAGTGCCTTTTACTGTCACATTCTCATGACTTTATTGAGGCTCCTCCCTTGGTCAAAATCTCAGCATATCCTCACCTTCTCTGCAGCTCCCAGTATTGCCCAACCTTCAAGACCACTTCTTTCTTAAAACTTCTTCATCATCCTTTATTTCTTCTTTTAGTCTTCCCCGGTCCTTAACATATAACACTTGCCATATAAATCTCAGTTATTTATTTATTTGTTTCCCCTTTTAGGAAAAGACAAGGACTATGTCTACTATTTTTTATGCTTCATTTATTCAATAAATGAGTTCATGAATAAATAAATGAAATAAATGTTTACAACTTGCTGAGTTAAAAGCAGAGATCTCAAGGATTTCATAACTAAGACTGTGGGTGGGATGTAGGTTCATTTGGTTTGCCAGATAGCTTTTTGTTTCTTCCTTTGGGTGGTAGTAAATTAGGATGCTTTGGCAGATCTAGATAATTGTTGAGAAGTCCTTAGGGAAGGGATGGCCAATGGTGTCCTTAATGCCTTATATATGAATTGACTTTAGTAGTCAGAGCACCTTCACAAACAATGTTTCATTTGATCCATTGAGGTAAATGGAGTAAACAGTCATGTGCCCAGCCTCTCAATGAGAAAACTGATACCTAGAGAATTGAGGACTCGTCCAAGGATTCAGGGGAACAACTTCGTCTGGGTCTTCTGTTGCCCAGTCCAGTGATCTGTGCTCTTCTCTCTTTTACCATGTCTCTACAACCCTGCATATATCCTGGTCCCCACTTTGATAGCAATTATAATGCCCATTTTGACCCTGAGACAGTAAGAGAGCCAGGCTTTCCCCTTGATGGGTGTCTCATGTCACCCTTCTGGCTGCCAATCTTTTCATACGCAGTCTGTTTCCTCATCTCCAAAATGTAGAGGTAGCAACTGTTAAGGTCCCTGCTCTTGCTAGTTTCATGCACCTGAGTCTCTGTGAGAATTTTCTGAAGGAACCATGCCTAATTCAAGTTCTCAGCTTCTTCACAGCCACCTTTTCTAGACTTCTTTTGACCATGGCCCAGTACCAGTGCCTGAAGTCATGCCATTATAAAAACCTGGATCTTTCAGCCAAGCGACTTTCATGTTTCATTCTTTTTACCACAATTCTTTCTTGACCTTAGACCAGTGGACCCCAACCATTTTGGCACCAGATACTGGTTTCATGGAAGATAATTTTTCATGGACGGGGCATGGGGTAGGGGATGGTTTCAGGATGTTTCAAGTGCATTACATTTATTGTGCACTTTATTTCTATTATTATTACTTTGTAATATATAATGAAATAATTATACAATTCACCATAATGCAGAATCTAATGAGTGGCTGATGTAACAGGAGGCAGAGCTCAGACGGTGATGCAAGTGACGGGTAGTGGCTAAAAATACAGATGAAGCTTTGCTCACCTGTCACTCACCTCCTGTAGTGCAGCCTACTTCCTGATGGGCCACAGACAGGCACTGGTCCTTTGTCCTGGGGGATGGGGACCACGGCCTTAGACTGTCCTTTCTCTTTAGAGGCCAAAAGGAACAGTTATCTGAGAACAGCTAGACTTAATCAAAAATTGTGAGAGCAGTTTAAGACAGCCCACAAAAAAAGAAAGCTGAAGTCACCAAGCATGATGTACAAACCAGACACAGACTGTCCTATCTACTTTCTGTTTCCCTTGCCTCCTTACACACCCACAGTTCCTTAGTTAAAGCTTTACTACGTCATTACTCAAGATATTTTCAACAATAGTAAAAAGATCCTCTCCAATTGTCTGCTGAAAAATTGGAGTTTTTATCAAGTGATTTTTCCTTCTTGTTTCATTTTCATCACACTTTAACACTTGTAGGTTATTACACAGGGTAGAAAGTGAGCCTTTTTTTCTTAAGGAATCACCAGGCAGTTAATTTTACACAATGGTCAGACAGCTGTACTCTGAACGAGGTAGAGGAACTTACATATAACTTAACGTCCCTTGCAATGCTTCCATCAATGTAAAATAAATATGTTAAATCAAAATGCTACTCAAACTTAAAAGACAAAACAGGAAGGCAAAATCCACATGCGTTATTTGCAATCTTCATCCAGGATGAGCTGGAGCTGATTGGTTTCAATTCTGTGTCATTGTTTTATAATTCTATTTCCTATGAAAAAAATACTGGAGCACTTTCTTCAAATAAAGAAAGTAAACATGTACCTGCTATCAGAACAGAGTGAGAACAGAGCTAAGCGCTGCCATAGTGAAACTTCGTACAGCTGACAAAGAAAAAACTCATGAGGACTGACTAGTTGGAGTTGACCTATAAATATGGCACAGAGCCGAAGAAGGAAAGTTGAGTAAAACTGCTCAGTTTGTTTTACTTTGCTGGTGAAATGACCATTTGTTTCCAAATAGTCCCAAAGCTCATGTCTTTAACGGCCATTACTCCACTGTACTGGCATGCTGCTGAGGGCTTTGCTTATTCCCTAATTATCAATAGGGCTGCTGGAATTTATTAAGAAATTATAAGTAATATCCCAAGTACCTTCAAAACCAAGTTTGGCAGTATCCTTAGCTCTTGCATCAATGTAGACTCCCTTGGTTTGCTCTGAAACAGACTAGAATTTGACAATACAAAAACCACCTGAGTCGAAGATGAGGCAGCCAGTTATTTTCCAGTAATTATTGTTCCCATGGCTTATTTAAAAGTCCTTCAAAGGGGCACACGAGAACAAATCAAACAATTTTAATTAAGAAAATATAATCTACAAGTTATGTGCAGTTATTTAATTAACACAGTGGAAGCATAATTCATTCAGATGTAACAGAAAAATCACTCCAGCTATCCTGAATTGTTATGGAAAGTGAAATGTGTAAAAAGCAAGTAAAGAAGTCACATTTAAGATTCAGAGAGTCTTAATTGTTCTCACTATTTATTTAATTACTTATTAATCCAAGTCAAATCCTATGGCAGCATGTATTATCACAACAAACATTTTGCTCTGGTAAAAATATTTTTTAGAACTGTCTGAAGCCCAAAAAAATTCAGTGTCAAATTCCAGTATGATCAGTTCAAATGGCTTTTTAAGTTGGTTCTAATGGACTTTGACATCATTGTGTCCTGTTTTCCTTCCTTGAAAGTTCATTTCTTTATATATCATTTTGTCTATCATATACTGATCTTTAATGTGTCTCAGATACTACACTAACCACTTTACATATATCACCTCATTTAATTAGCCCAATAGCCCTTTGAACAGAAGCTGAGTGCACAGGGATCTATCCAGATGGCACTGAGGTTGGGGAAAGTAAGCATTCCACTCTCAGTGACACAGCCGGTGAGCAGTGGAGCCCACATTTGATCTTAGAGGGTCAGACTCCAAAGCCCATGCTCTTTACAAATATGCTACACAGACCCCTCTCCCACACACAGACTGTTTTCCTCTATTCCAGAATCTTGGCACAATTACAATTTTAATGTTATCTAAGATAATAATCCATAATTTACCTCCATGATAAACTTTCTTCCCTATACCACAATTAGCCTCATCAATACATAAACACTTGAAAATATATATATATAAAAACACATATATACACATACACATATATATACTATACATACTCTGTATCTATATCATCTATCTAAATGTGTGTGTGTGTGTGTGTGTGTGTATACACAGACACAAAGATTGGAGTTCCTGACCCAATCCAACAGGATGATATTAAACAGAGATAAATGAAAGTTCTTACATTTGTGTCAGGCACTCTGCTAGATCTTATGTCCCCAGCACTTAACACAATGCCTTGCACATAGTTATTGCTTAATGAATGTTTGTGGAATGACAGAATGAATGAGTGGTAAGTGACACTAATAGGTAAGTGGGGGGGACATGATTTCACATGGATGAAACAGACTCAGTGGTCCTAACTGACACTAAGATCAATATGAGAAAGTAAGTAGATGTGGCCACCAACAGCTGTGGTGCAGTACAGCCTGTGCTCACAGAGGCCTCCATCTGAGACACGGAGGTGTGAGTCCTGACTCCCTTTGCTGCCCAGTGTTGTGACCATTGGATGGGAAGTGGCTTAGGAAAGGATGTGTGTGAGAGAGAATCAGAGAAGCCCCTCCATGAGAAAAGAAGACACAGAGAAACCTAAGGTTTTCAAACACTGCAGAGCCATCTGGGGAAAGGAAGTAGGCTGGTTTTGTGTGACCTGAAGATAATGAATAGGAACAACCAGTGGAAGCCAGAGAGGCATATTTGGCTTCAAAGTTAGGAAAGACAGGCATTCTCTCCTTCTCCCAGTGGCTGTGCCCTTCCTCTTCCTCACCACCGTCCAATGCAGTACACCTTTCTAGATCCAGAACAAGTTCCAGCTCCTCTGGTAAGCCTCCTTCCCTAGCAAGACTGACCTTTAGTGGCTTCCCCCTTCTAAAAACTTCCACTCTACTTCACAACTTCCCCGAAATGTCAACACAGTCTTGGCTTCTTCCCTTGTTCACTCAGTGCTCAGGTTAAGTGATAGGGATATAAAGATGAATAAGGGTAGGTTGTCATCCTCAGGGTACTTACAGCCTTGAGGGAGACACAGAGAAGTAAAACAAAGATGACAACATATTCAGTGCAACAGAATTACGCAGAATTGCTAGTTCAAGAAGAATAGACATCTGTCTTAGTCCATTTTTGCTGCTATAACAGAATACCACAGACTTGGCAATTTATGAAAGAAAGAGATTTATTTGGCTCACCGTTCTGGAAGCTGGGAAGTCCAAGACTGAGGGGCCACATCCGGTGAGGGCCTTCTTGCCAGACCATAATATGGCAGAAGGCATCACATGGCAAGTTATGTGTGAAAGACAGAGAGATAATGGAGGCTGCATTTATCCTTTCTATCAGGATCCCACTCCCATGACAACTAACCCTCTCCTGCAATAATCACCCACTCCCATGATAATGGCATTAATCCATGAGGGCAGAGCCCTCGTGACCCAATCACCTCTCAAAGGTCCCACTTCTCAACACTGTTACAATTGTAATTAAATTTCTACGTGAGTTTTGGAGGGGACATTCAAATCATAGCAACATCCAAATAAATTTGAGAAAACAGAGAATATTTCCCAGAAAAATCAGGTTTACTTGTATTCCCCTGAACTGTATCTGAGGGAAGTTTGGAAACTAACTGGGTGAAGAAGTGGGAAGGAAGCACCAAGCACAGGGAACAGCTTATGGATCCAAGGGAATATGTTCTAGATAGCTAGACGGTATTGATGTCACTTAGGAACTTTCTAAAGCAAGAATCTTATTTCCTTAATATTTACACTCCCTGAGTGCACACTTCTCAACACATAATGGATTGTCAATAAAGAGGTACTTATTTGACTAGGATAAATATTATAAGCAAGAAGAGAACATGATGTTCTCTGACCCTCATACTCAGATTAATAAGAGCAGTGCTAGAATAGTCAACTAGCCATTGCACGAGGACCACCATTTATAAAAACCTGGAGAGTTCATGTGGCATAATGAAAGGGCATAAAGTTTGGAATCAGACCAACTTGAGTTTGCAACCCAGCCCTGTGACCATAGAAACAACACCTAATTCTTTTGAGCCTTGATTTTTTTCACCTTAAGACAGAGCTAATAGTGTCTATCTCTCAGTACCATTTTCTAGTTTAAATGAGATAATATAAGGAAAGACCAAGAAAGCTGCCTGTTAATATTAAATGACTCATAAATTACACTTCCAAAGAAGAATCACTGGACCATCTCTGAACAGAAAATTAAGGAGCTAGAGAAGAATTTTATTAGCATTGTCATGGGCCAACCTGACATCCATTTTACACCTAATATAGAAAAAGGGGCAGGAGGGATTACTGAACAGTGTTAGCACATGAGATTCAGATCAGAGTTGCTGGGCTCAGTGACCAGTGCCCATTTGTCATTCCCAACAAATAGACACTCCTTGGCTGGTGTCTTCACCATAAAGTGTGCTGAGAAGGCTGACTGTTCAAAGGAGTAGCCACCATCATTCATTCCATAATCAAACAAATCAGAAAGCCTTCCTGATGAAATCTGGCTATTTCCTTAAAAATATAAGAGAAAATAAAATGCCAGGAACAGTGGAATCTAATTTAACATGCCCAAATGGTGAGAATATTTAAATGTGGGAAAGAACTAATAACAAAAGAAAAAGTTCACCAGTGATTTTCATATGATACAGAAGGATGGTGGGCAGTTGGGAACCAATGGGTTTGCTTAGGCAGGAAGCATTTGTTTAGAAACCTGCAGATACCGTGCATATTTTTCAGCCTGTGATGCCTATCAAGATTGGAGCTGTCTTTAGTAATACAGGTCTGGTAGGCATTGGGAGAAACTTCCCACAAGCAATCCTAAAACAACAGCCTCTCGTTTCACTACTTTTCATGAGTGGCCCTTCATTTTACAAAGTAAAATGGAGCTTATCTCCAGTCCCAGAAGGACAAATACCGCATGATTCCACTTATATGAGATATCTAAAATACTCAAACTCACAGATGTAGAGAATAGAATGGTGGTTGCCAAGGGCTGGGGAAAGGTGAAAATGGGGAATTGTTTTTCAATGGGCGTAAAATTTCTGTTATGCAAGATGAACAAATTCTAGAAATCTACTGTCATATAGTACCTATAGTTAACGATATGGTATCATGAACTTTAAAATATGTCAAGAGGATAGATCTCATGTTATGTATTCTTATCCCCCATGAAAAAGGAAGAAAGAAAAAAAAACACAATATAACACAAGGAAATTTTTGGAGGTGACAGATATGTTTAGTGCTTTGATTATGGTGATGGTATCATAGTTTGGTGTGCATATATCCAAACTCATCAAGATGTACACATTAAAAGTGCACAATGTTTTTGTCTGTCAATCATACCTTAATAAAGCTAAACTGGAGCTTATCATTGTGATATATGGCTCATACCCCTCCAGTGCCCTCCTTCCTCAAACATTGGTTTTGAATAATTCTATCCATCACCTGTCTTACCTGCATGTTTATCCATCTTGCTCTATCTCCAGACAAATTAAACAGACTCTTATCTTCTACTTCAGTCTTTGTCCAAGTTACACTGTATTCACCAAGCCAAATTGCTTTTCTCATCTACCAAACCACTAAACTTCTTCCAACCTAACTCAGACTAAGGCACCTATATCTTGGAAGTTTCCCAAATTTAAGCCATCCCATCACCCACAAGAACAATCCCAGCCTGGCCATTACTCCTCCATGCTCTGGGAGTTAAGTCATCTGGTTCAGTTGATGATATGTATCTGTTTGTCTTCTCTAATGGCTTGTAAGGCCTTGGGGGTCGAGCACATGTCTAATCTTTGCTGCATACATCTGTACACTACTGAATACATCATTACTGTACATTACTCTAATCCAGTGGGGACGCAATAAAAACTTGTTGACTGACTGATTTAGCACGGGGATGATTATTACGTAAGCCACTTTCGTAAATAAATTTCAAATAATGACCAGCTCACACAAATGTTTTACTAGCTCACCCTCCCCATGGAATTAATATAAAGAATGAAAATCAGCAGTCATTTCTACTTGCCCAACATTAAATGTTAACTCACCCCTAGAGAGTAGCTATTTTCAAGCCTAATTTCAAGTCAAAATGTCAAAAATGGTTGTCATTCTTGGTGACGTGCTGGGAAGATTCAAGAACTAAGGCACCAAATCCAGTCACTTCCACAGGTTATTAACCCCAGTACTGCAGATCATTATTTCTAGTACATTACCAATAATAATAACATTGGCAGTTTATTTTCATTCATATTTATTCAATGAAAGGGCATTGGATATTTTAAGAAAAGCAATTTGATAGACTTTCTCTAATTTTATACTTTATTGAAATAAAATTGTTTAGAAACTCTAATTTGATTTATATCATTCTTTAATAGTTCAATTAGTTTGATATATAGCCATAAAAATACCTGCTTACATACACACCTGAGGCAAAAAAATACATATATTAGAAATAAATTTTTAAAAATAAATTTAACACATGCTGTTTCTCTTGCTCTTTCATTTTTATTATTGCTTCACAGAAGACTGCAGAAGGAAGTGGGGAATTTTACATGTACAGTGTACAGTCATCCCTTGGCATCCTCTGGGGGGTTCCAGGACCTCCTTCAGATACCAAAATTCAAGGGTGCTCAAGGCCCTTGTATGAAATGGGGTAGTGTTTGCAAATAACCTATGCAGATGCCTAAAATCATCTCTAGATTTCTTATAATACCTAATACAATGTAAATACTTATACTGTATTGGGGTTTTTTGTATCATTTGTAGTTGCTGGATTGTTATTTTTAATAGTTTTTTCCCCCAAAATATTTTCAATTCACAGTTGGTTGAACCTGTGGATAGGCAACCCGCAGATACGAAGGGCCAACTGTACTCTCTGTCCGAGGTATTGTAGCCTTCTGATGTAAGATGGACAGAGGGAGAACGATGTGGCTCACAGTTCAAGGTCAATAACTAGCAGCTGAGGACAGAGTGAGCCATTCTAGTTTTGTGATAGGAACAATTTTTTTACTAAGACCAATGATTTGACCAAGTATTTTCAAGATTAATTTATTTTAGTTCTCACATGTGTATGATATAAACAGCTTTGAATACTGAAACTATCAGTTTGGGTTATAGATTTTAAATATGAATTTAAAGGAAAGCGTTTTCAGAAGTACAGAAATACTTGAGAATTACTATAAAGTCCCAGGCAGATGACCGTATTTGGCTTATTTCAGACTGTTCACGAGAAAATGGATTAGCCTGTCCTCTGCCATGCTGTGAAAAGATAACCTGTTTCTGGTGCTCTGATATCTTTTCAGCATAGAAGAGGTTCAATAGCATCAAACCCTTGCAACATTTCAGATCCCAGAAGGTTTCTTCAAGGCAGGTGTGGCCTGATTCACTGAGACAGCTTCTCTGAAAGTGTGTCCTTTAAAGTACAATAATTGTCATTTGGGGGCCTGCCAGGAGAAAAGGCAAAACAGAAGCAAAGGTGCTAGAATGTACAATCACACAGCTAAAGAAATGCTCATAGTCTCAAGGGCAATCAAGTGAACACTTTAAAGTGTATTTGAGTTTAAAGTTGATGTCTTTATTTTCTCCACTTTCTTGGGCAAATAGCAAATACAACAAACTACCTTCAGAATTTGGGACACACTGCAATAAACTTCATATTCAATGAATCAGGCTACCAAGCTCGCCTTATACATATAAGTGGAAATAATTAGACTTTGGATGAACAAAATCTTGATAGAACAAAGGACCGTGATCTAATATCAGAATAAAGTTAACAAACACCATTAAGTGAGATGACTGGTGATGAATGAAGGTCATGCCCAGTTTACTCTTCACAGGTGACAGATCAAAGCTGTCCTTTCATTTGAGATACAGATTGAATGCAGTTAGTTTGGCCTTGGGAAACCCCTTCACATAATATGAAGTCTCTCTGGGGTCTGCTGTTTGTAAGGCACAGGAGTGGTCGGGACAAGTGTTAGGCAGCCAAAGCAGAGTGGGAAAACAATTAAAGGTTGCATCTCAGTTTAAATAATCTTTTAAAACATAGGATTAAATAATGGGGGAAATGCAGTCATAACAGAGCTTCTAAGACTATGGTACACTATACTCATGAATATCATATAGTACAAGGATACATAGAAAGATAAATAAATGGATAGATAATTCATGGAATCATGGACGTGTGATGTGGAATGCACACTCTAAGAAGGTAAAAACAGTGTCCCTCAGTCCCATAGCACAGCCCCATCCCCCAGCACGGTGCCGGGGACCCAGTAAATGCTTAACAAATATTTGTTGTATGTTGTGGCATTAATGAACCCACTTTCATGCCCTATTTTAAAAAATTAGAATTCTGCTTGCTTATTTCCCATCCTTGAATAGCCCTAACAGTTGTTCAGCAATTTCATTCTTTCATTTTTGTAGGATTCTAAGAAATACTGGCCAGAATTTCCGAGCTACTGTAGAACACATAGGTCCTGGCTTCTTCTATTATACCTGGGCTTCAGTTTGCTCTGAATATTTGTCTACTAATAAAGATCATTCTACTAAACAGAGAAGACAAAAGTGAAATCAAACTTAAGCTGTCCTTTGCTTCTCTCTTGCCTGTCTACAATCTGTCATTCACCACAAGCAGCAAGGCTGGCCTGCCTGATTCTGCCCTCTCTCCCAACACTTTTTAAACTTCTTTTTCACAGTTGCTAGAATGTTCTGAAAGCCCCAACTAATGTAGGCTTCAGTCTTTCTAAAACTTTTATAAGCACAGGTCATTTTCATATTCATTTTTCATTATATCCTCTGCTTTTCATCTTTTATGCATAGTTTTTGTTGTTGTTGTTTTGGGGGGTCTGAAATTAGATCACTAATTTGCTCTATTTCTAGTACTTTTCTTCCTCTGAGGATAAATGCAGCTGCATGGTAAAAATTGCATTTATGAGGGTTACCTGGCTCCAAGCCATGTTCTACATTTCTTCAATTTACACAGTGCTTAGGCCCCTCAAATGTAGCAGGCAATTAAAAGATTTTATATCAGAATGAATATTCTCAACAGAAATACACAAAACAAGATAAACAAAAACTTCCAAAAAATTTTGAAAAGGATGTCAGTCGGTGTCTGTTTGTTTGTGTTTTTTTTAGGATTTTTTTTTTTGCCATATTACATTAACATAAAGAGATTAAGAAATTTATTAAAAAGTTAATATATAAAAGAACAATTCATAAAGATGTGTTAAAGTCATTAATACTAACCAAATATCATATTAGTCATATTTCTTTTTACGGTAGAGCTAGATCTGTATTATGATGTTTCAAATTGAGAACATCCAAAATAGCGTAGGTTAGCAATACTGACACTTTTAAATACATGTTTAATCTTTTAAACAGAATATTCTCTGGGACTACCAAATTATTCAAGATATATTTGCTAACACCCACAGATAAAAGTCAAGCACAATTTCTTTTGAATTTGAACCTGTTTGGATACGAGTTCATGGTAGATAATAAATCACTCGTCCACGTACAAGTGCATGGCAAATCATCAATGAATCACTTCCACCTAGGGCACAACTCCTCCTAGAGGTCAGGCAGCATTGGCCATTCTAGCACAGTCTCTCCCATCAGCAGTCTTCAAGCTCGCTTGCTCATGTATTCCTAAAATAACTTAGAAAATAGGCTTTTGTTACCTTATGTATTAATATGACAAATCCCAAAGAAATCATTTACCTATGAGTGTTAGCAAATATATCTTGAAAAATTTTGTAGTCCTAGAAAACACTCCATTTAAAAGATTAAATATACCTTTAAAAGAGTCATAATTACTAACTGACAACATTTCGGACATTCTGAATTCGGGGCATCCCAGTACAAATTCATCTCCACTCTAAATGGAAGTATGTACAAAACAGAAGAAGAGAGAAAGGCCCACCAATCTGAGGTATTTTTATGAACCATTAAAGGAAGTCTCTCCAAAAAAATATTTCTAATATTTCTAATTATTTGTTTGGTCACAGAGATTTTTATGCTCTGGGACAATCCACCAGAGTAAGATTCTACTGAGGTGTAAAAGTAAATGCAGGTGAGTTCTCAGGGAGTGTTAAAAATTAATAAATACAAATGGACAAAAGGTAAGGATCAGAAATTGATTTCCTTAAAATTACCCACACATGTACTGCTTGGAAAGTCAACATATACCCCCTTGTACACACACTTTTGAAGGCTGCTGTCCTGGGTTAGCTCTTAAACTGAGGGGCACCTGGGGCCACTGCCACTTGTCTTCCCACCCATCCCTGTTACCTGAGAGGTGGCCCTCCCAGTCTGAAAGATGACAAGAGTGCAGGCCTACATGCACACAGTCTGTCTTATGTAGAAATGCTATATTTTAAGTTCCGCTTTAAAAGGAAGCCAGTGAAGAAAAGACCAATTTTAAGGGCTAGAGCCAAAAGAGTTGGGCTGTCCCGAATCATTTGCTTGAAAGAATGCTTAGTGACCTTGTGACCTGAGCAGTTCAGATTTCAAATACTCTGAGTCCATTGTTCTCATGAGAAATCTTACACTTTTCATGAAAGTAACCCATCTTATGACTGAGTCATCACCTGTTCTCATAGGACAACCTAAAGATTTTTCACTTTAAGATGAGGAAGAAGAGTGACTTCTAGAATTATCTCTTGGAGGTCTCGTATCACAGCACACCAGGCTCCTTCGTAGAAGTTTTTTAACCCTAAATGTGTGAGTGCATGTGTGTACATGTTGTGATGTGCATGTGAGAGAGAGAGAGAGAGAATGAGAATGAGTAAGACCCAGAGAGACTTCTGTGGTGAAGTTGGAGGTGACAGTGTATGGAGAAAAAGTTACTGTTTGACTTTATAATAAAACATACTGGAAGAGAGAGAAAATAATACGAGATATGGCTCAATGAGGAATGATAACAACAGAAGAAATGAAGTGAGGCTTACATTAGGCTGTATTTGCAGCTATAGGTACCTTCTTTTAAAGTTACTGTAAAATGGGAGGAGAAAAATGGCGGATTAGGGGAGACCTCCTGGCTCTCTGCTCCCACAGTGGGAGGTGAAGAACACGGACACTCACACGCGAGTGAGGCGCTCTCCCACAGGATCGGCTGTGCGAAACTGCAAAGAAGCAGCGAGGGACAAACAGCGGCGCTGATAAAGCAGGGAAGTGCCAGAAGTCGGAGCAAAGTGGTAGCGCAGACTGCCGAGCGGTGGGGAGCCGAGACAGGAGCGGGTCCATTTTAAACGCGCGCGGGAGCGCGGCGCCGGGAAAGCATCGGAGGGGAGGGGCTGTTCGGAGCGGGCGCCCCGCGGATCGGACGCCGCGAGACCACAGCGGAGAGTTTGGAGGCGGCTTCTCGCCACAGGAGACCGCCAGGACTAGATTGCGAGAGGGGAACTCCATAAAAGAGGCTCTTTCCGTGGAAACCACTGAAAGTTCGGTGGGCGCTTGGAGGGACACAACATAGAATCGGACCACGGCGGCCCGCGCGTCCCGGCACCCCGGCGGCCCGCGCGACCCGGCACC
>CAUYSK010078601.1:0-36645 GCA_963575035.1 Avahi laniger | reverse complement strand
GAGGACTTTCTTTCTTCTTATTATTTGATTTTTTTATTTTTCAGAGTCTGCTCTGTCACACTGGGTAGAGTGCTAGGGAGTCATCGTAGCTCACTGCAACCTCCAACTTCTGATCTCAAGTGATCCTCCTGCCTCAGCCTCTTAAAGTGCTAGGATTACAGGCACATGCCACCTCTAATGTTAAAACTCCTGCTCAAATGTCACCTGCCCCAGAAAGCCTTCCTTAATCTCTCCACGAAAACTAAGTATAATCTTTCTCCTCTGTAGATTCCAAAAGCTTTTTTCTTTAGCTCCTTTCTGATTCCTTCATCTTGCATTTCATCTCCTCTGTTCCCCTTGAGGTTGGAGTACGTTGCAATGCCTCCCACAAAACCTATCAATAATTATTAATTTACTTTGATAGGTTTTGTCTCCAGTGATGGCCGACGGTAAAAATTAGATTGTGGTTGTCATTCATGATGTCTGGTGACCAGGAGGAAGATTCAAAAGAAACAAGACAATGGGAAGAGCAAATAAGGATGAATATTTGATTCAAAACAAGAAGACAAAGAAAAATTAGGCACCCTACTTCTCATATAAGGAAATGTAAATTTGCATTAAGTAAGAATCCCACCAGATAGAACCAAGAGCCTGAAGTTATCTCCATTGTATTGCTGGAGATTCTATAGTTCACAACCTTAATTCTTCTTCTGGTATAATACAAAGATATTCATTGGTCAAATTTTTAAAATATCTCGCCAGGGCAAATTATTATTTTAATATTCTTTCCCCAACCCTGCCACCCTCAATTGACACTGGTGAATGCCCTAAAATAAGTAGAGATATTCAATGCCTCGATTAGCCTCTGGGAATTTTAACTGTTGTTTTCATGTACATTAATAATTTCTTGGTGTAATTTTTCCCAAGAGAATGTATCTAAAGAAAGTCTGCATAGATTTACATATGTAATTGCTAATAAACCTCCCAAGAAGAAAATAGCCTTCCATCCAGGTGGAAACAATATCATTTTAAATCAAAGCTTAATGATTATCAAAGTATTTTTACAAAGTTATAGAAACATGCTAGGCTATACAACAAAAGTAATTAGGAAATATAAATGGCAATTTTGACAAGTGGCTACTCATTTGACAGTAGTGTGAGCATACTACAATCTGTGTTTTGACTTATCTGCTATTTTGTCTGCCCAGAATGTGTACACTTTTCTTATTTGGAAGTAATTCCAACATAGTTAGGAGGTATACCCTATCTCCCATCCTGAATTCCAAAGGAGCACACATTTCCTCTCCCAGCTCCCTGGCTACACAGGTACAGGTATATGATGATAAACCCTGAGGAAGTCATAAAAAAGCCTGCTGAGACACAGATTACTGGAACTGACTAACAACTTCAGTCCTATAAAAATTTACCTTATAGAAAAGGCAGCATCTCAAACTGGATTAACAGTGCAGTGGATAGGTTTTTGTTAATTCCTTATCCGATAGCAAAAAATATAAAATATTTATAAGAGACTTAATGTGATGTCTGGGATTGCTTCAAAATACTCCAGCAAAAAAATGTTTAAATGTTTAAATGAGCAATAAATTAAATAAAATTGGCAGAATTCTATTAAAAATAGAGAGGAAGTCTGGGAATGGATACATGAAGCTTCATTATATTCTGCCATTGTGTATGCTTAAAATTTCATAAAAAGTTAAAATTTTTAAGTCCCTGAGCCTAGCAGGGAACGCCCCAGGGCAGTGAGTGTTGGAGGCAGTGGTGCCCGGGGGTAGGAAGCAACTTCTGCCGGCGCCTGCCCATGGCCATGCCCAGCTTGCCTCAGTTGCTGCCCATTTCCTGAGCTGTCTTCCTCTGTCTTCCTGGAGATTCAGTGAACTACCCAGTATCCTTACAGTACATTTGTGCTTTCTGCTTAAGTTCCTATGTTAGGTAGATAGTGAGGGATTCCAGGTCTCCCAGGGACGAAAGTGGGCCTTAATCCTGTCCTCAGCGACTGCCACACCTGGGGGAGGAGGGAACACCCCATGGATCTGCCAATCAGAACTTAGTGCACCAACTGCAAAAGAATGCAAGGGACTCTCCAGCCCACGGGCCAAGCAGCACAGGTACAATGGAGTCTAGAAAAGTGATGTAGAACAATTTTCAGAGAGGCTCGTGGGACATCTGTGTGCATAGTAAGACACAGGTCATATAACTCCCACCTACCCAATCAAAGTGGTTCCATGGTGACATTTTGAGCCATGGGGAGGTCCCTATCCAGACACTATAAAACAAGACCCAGACCATAACCCAGCTCTCTTTTGCTATGACAATGGGTCCGGTCGTCATCTGTGGTGTTATGTGTCTCACTCTCGCTCTGTAAACCCGTATCTTGTTCTTGCTCTATAATCTTATCTTTTTCTCCTCAATAAACCTCGTGTTCCTGCTTGCCTTACTTTGGTGTCTCTGGTCATTCTTCAGCCATGAGTGCAACAAAAACTGACGTTTTGGCCTGCAACCCAACGCCTATAGTTTGCAACCAAGAATCCTAATGGCAAAACCTAGCAAATTAAAACCTCCAGGAGATGTTCAGGTTCTCTCATCTGGTCAATACAATTAGTTAACGTAAAACTTGGTCAAGGTAGACAAATAGGTTTTAGAGGTGAAGCTGTTCTTCCCTCCTAAATCACTGACGGACTTTGATGATTAACCTCATACTAATTATCTTCCTGTTATGTCTTTTTATGGCCTCAGATTCCTTCTCAGCACTGCTCTCCAGGCAGGGAATGCCTGACATAGCTGAGCATGGAATTACAAGGTATCTGCTATACCCAGCCTAGGAAAAGCAGAATAAACAGGAAAATCTGCCACCACCCACTATAACCTATAAAGATAATGTATTTTTAAGCTGATTATAAATGAGTTCAAGATTACTGTGTCTGCTCTCTCTCCTCTCTATCTTCCCTTCCCCAGTTGTAAAGGTATCAATGACACACACATTGTATTTGGTATGAATTAATAATATCGGGAACTCCTCAAAAGAAAACTTCACTGTAAGGGAATATCCCTGGATCTGAAGGGTTTATCATCCCTTTTGTTCAGTGCTGTCTCTGTAGCAGCTGTTTGCTGCAACCACAAACCACAACAGACACAAACACACACCTCACATGTTTCACAGTGGGGTCTTTCAAGAAATGGAGGAGGGCACATGAATTGGCATTTCCCAGCACTGGGGAGATGCTAAACTATATACTACAAAGTATGGCTTCTGGAACTTTCTCACTGTAGGGGCAAAAGAGAGTGGTTAGGATGAGGGCTCACTTTCCCCCAGATTACCCACAGAGATGGGAGACTTCAGAGATGCCACAGCAGAAAATTTCTTGTGATTTCTCTTTCAAGTTGATCAAATTTTACATCCTATTTCATAATAGTCATATTTGTTTAAATATGCAAGCAATTAAAAAATATTTCAAGAAGAAATACCACCTTCACCTCTGACCCATTTAGCCCTGAGATCTCCACACCCCAGGGTGGGGAATTAAGAGGAGAGAAACTGAGCTCTGGTTTCAGGTCAGCTGCTAGAGCTGTTGACCCTGACAATAACATTGGACCTGTCGGTTCTGGTGTCTGTGCCTCTTGAGGATGTAACAGGATAGAATGAAGGGCTTTCTGGGAGTCTCTTGTTTTCCTGCAACTGTCGACCAAAACCCATAGATGAGCTCAAAGGGAACAAGTGCTATGACAGAGGGAATGGCCTGGGGAAAAAAAAAAAGGCAAAAGATGTTTTCTGTCTCTTTAAAACTTCCCCAATTTTTTTTGGGAACTGAAGCCTGCATCCCTATCTCGGGGGCAGGTGGTCGGGAGAGGCAGGGGAATATCTTTTGTTCTCTGTGTTACAGGAGACAGCTCAGCTGAACTGTGGCTCCATCCCAGGCCCAGCGCCTGGCCACTGGAGATCTGGGTGGGCCTCCCAGATGGGCGGAGGTCGTGGCTTTGTCTTCAGCAGAGATGGTATGATTAGAATCATTAACGACAATAGCCTAGAACTGAGGGCCCTCCCTTTAAAAGCTCAGTATTTCTGCTTATGGACAGGAATTTGGATTTTGAGATGATAGTCTACCATTTTTCCTCCTTTGCTGGCAAAGTAATGAACTTCTATTTCCTTCTCCTCAACCACTTGTCCTTGTTCTTCTGATGTGGCCTCGAGGACAAGTGCCGAGCTTTTGGTAACAGTACCCTGTGTAATTAAGTTCAAAACTCACCAGCAGTAACGAATTTAGAGTTTGCTGAGAGGGGCTGTTTCAGCTAGAACTGCCCTTCCACAATTGCCAACACCCACTCTCAGTCCGCCCAGGAGAGGGAGGGAGAAAAAGGTCACCAAGTGAGGAAAGGAGAGAGACATCTTTTTCCTTAGCCAGCCTGTCAGGGAGGAAGTCCCCCAGGAATCTCCCCATAAAGCCCGCAGGATAAACAGTACTTTAGGAGATTTCCATCATGTCTGCCTGAGCACAGGCCCTGCTGGGAGGATGGCCAGGCAGAGCGAGGCCGATAACGGCCCCTACAGTTTCTGAGCCCCACGAGATATGGAGAATAGACTTGACTGTGCCCACAGACCCCAGAGTCCAGGACCATGGAGACCAGATGAGATTAGAGCCCTCAGGCATGTTGGAGAAACCGAAGGTCACAGACTTGGGATCAGCCCGAGGTGCAGCAAAGCCTGACAAGTGCCCCCCTAGCAGGGGTGCTGCTAGGCATCAGTGGGCCTGTTGGATGCTGCCTATCCCCTGAGTCAGGAGACAACAAGCAAACCAATGGTGGTGACCAGTGTCAAGGAGAGAAATGGGCTCCAGTACTCGAGACGCAAGCAGAAGACTGGGGAGGGGAGAAGACAAGTGACAGTCAGTTCTTCCCCATTTTCTCCTCCAGATCCCTAGAGCAGGGCTCTCAGTGTCGGGTCACATTAGAACCACCTGGATGCTTAAAAGCCGAGGGCCCAGCCCAGCCCAGTTGCATCAGACTCTCTGGTAAGAGGGCCCAAGCATCGGTATTTGCAAAGCTCTGCAGGTGCTGCCAACATGCAGCCACGGCAGGGAAGAGAAAACTTTAGGACTGATCACGAGGCTGAAGTTTTAAAATGCATGAGAATGAGTCACAAAACTGGAATGAGACTGTTTCATTACAAAGAATGGCTGAAAAATTATAAAATTGGGAAGAAATCTGAAGATACCCTATCCACAGAGAAAATTTAGCAGTGTTTGGAAAAATGAAATATTTTATGTTTATATTCCCAAAGAGTCAGGAATCCTCAATCACATTAATCATACATAATATAGGGGTAAAAATGGCATCTAACTCAAATGGTTATTGTTTTAGTCAAGAGAAATAAGTGGAAGATTCATTAGGGCAAAGATTCTGTCTGTTTTGGTCAATCCCTAAAGTTCTGGCCTAGCGCAAAGTTCTCAAAGGTATTCTCTGAATCAATAGCCATGGGCAAATGCCAATCAAATGTAACCTTATGTTCAAGATCAGTCTATACAACCTTCCAAATTAATCTGCTCTTCTTCATTTGAGTTCCCCAAATGTGGGCCCTGGGATAAGGATGTGAGCTCAGGTAGTTTATTTGGGAGGTGATCCCAGGAAGCCAGAGAGAGGAAGAGGGAAAAGTGAGACAGAGAAGAAGCGAGAACCAATAAACAGTGCTTGATTGAGCTGGCTACTGCCGTTGAAAATACCTTTTACAAATTAATAAAGGTGTGCAAGGTGAGAACTGTGATAGGCCTACACTTTGCAAAGGAACAGGTATGGCTAAAAATAATGATAATCACCAGCCACTGTCCCCCAGTTTGCTTTCCTATAATTGCCACTCAGGAGTCACATAGCTGATGGTCATAAAGACTCCTAACTTTCCCCATCGATAACATCATCCTTGTGAAACCTAAAGCCGGTTTTTGAGACATCTTCCAGGCTCTCCATTCTGGTAGAACAGCTGAGCCACCCAGACCAGTGGCCCACACCAAGGAACTGACCCAACTGGTCTTGTGACCCTCACCCAAAGAACAAAGAAGACTCAGCAAAGAAGAGAATTTCTACACCCCTGTGTTTCCACCCCAAACCCAGCCAATTAGTAGACACGCCTGCCTGGCCCTTTGCCCACCATACTCTCTTTAAAAACTCTTTCTCCCAAATTCTTGGGGAGATAGATGTGAGAAATTCCTCCCATCTCCTCACGTGGCACCTGTGATATTAAACCCTTTCTCTGCTATAATTCCAGCTGTCTCAGTGTATTGGCTTCCTCTTCAGCAGCGGGCAATGAACCTGGCTGGGCGGTAACACTGTGAGTGAGTAGGATCAATCACACCAGGGGAGACATGGAGAAATGCAGCTTAGAATCTTCAGGGTGGGGCTGAGGCTGGGCCTATATCCATCAACTCCTGTCCCCACCGGTCATTGGTTACTGTCAGGGCATCAGCACCCTCACACTTCCAGGCCGAAGCATGCGGGCCGAGCAAGCTCTCGCGCGTTGGAGAAGTGCCTAAAGCAGAAAGAGCTGAGATCCATGAGTGCTTGCGGTGGGAGGTGGTCCACGTGAAAGCTCCCACCACCACGCTGCAGCTAAAAGCAGAGGAGGGCAGAGGGCAAGTAGCAGGGGACACCAACAGCATCTGCTGCCTACCTCCCGAACAATCAAGTGTTAACAGGTGTTAACTATTTATAAAGTTCCCTGCATATCTCAGGAGACAGGCATGATATCTAATCACAAAACAATTTTATAATTTAAAAAGGGATTTGATTCTCTTCTCTGTCTAGACAGAAAATAAGCTGGGAGAATGACTCAGACCCTGGATGTTTAAACAGCACATTTCGTGTGCACCTTAAGTTAAGATATGTTAGTCTCTAGTGTGGAAAGTCAGATTAATACACATTACTTTGCAGGGAAGCTAATTAAATTTTTCTATCTTCCTCCTTGGCCTCTATCAATTAACTGTAATTTAAACTTTACCTAGGTCTTTCCATAGAGGAAATAAAGTACACAATCAAAGTTCTGGAAAGCAAATATGGCATTCTTAGGGGGAAACTTACAAAGTATGAGATAAAAGCTGAGAACCTGGGTAGTTTAAATTTCAACTGATTACAAATTCTATTATTCAAGGTGGAAAAAACCTGCAAGGTAAAAAGAACTTAAATATGCTGACCCACATTATCCATTTCAAGGAGATATTAAGGACATTCATTATTTTCCAAAATAAAGAAAATCAAGCAGAAAAACGGATCAAAACACAGAGCAAAGAAAATCATCCTACATAATATTGCCTCCTGGGCTTTTTCTTGCGCAAGGTCTTGATGCTTCTGCAGGCTAACCAAAGAGCTAGCAGAAGGAATGATCACAATGAGAGAGGCACAAACCTACATGTGAAAGGGAATAGGACTTTGTCCAGCCCTTCACAGCCTGTGAAATCTAATAGGGTGACATTAGCAGAAATAACTCATTTTTTATTGAGTCATGGCCCTACTGGCCCTTTAAGTGTTTCATGGAATACCCAGGTATATCTCCATTGGCCACCTAAGTATTGCTGTCATCTCTCTGTTCTCCCAGATATCACCAGGTGCCCCCCTTCCACTGCAGCTGAAATCCTAGAACCCCAAGATACCAACACTACACAGCAGTCAAATTTCCCTTCATCTTATGCTCTATTGCAGAAGTGTCAAAAGCCATGTGGCCCATGCCCTGGTATCTGAAAGAAACAGCCTTATGGGGTTTCATAATATCTACAACACACATCTTCTCCAAGGGACCCTCACTTCTTATATGAAATCCAAGGAGTAAAGACTTGGACACAAACCGTAGTGACAAACACTTCAAAGTCCTCCCAACCACAGCTTCTTGGCTCCGGCTGCTGGTTCAAGACTTCTTTGTTGTTCCTTCATCCTTTAGAAGGAAACTTCCTTTGGTTTTCTTTTCCCCGGAGGCAACCTTAGACCCTCCAACTATGCCCAGGTGGTCCTGAATCCCAGTCTAGAGCACCCCTTATAAAAATAAAAATGGTTGTTTTATTTTCTTTATACAATTTTAAATGCTTATTCTCCTTAATGAGCATTTTCACTACCCAATTGCTTAATTAGTTAACACTACACTTACTCAGAGGATCATGTTAAAATACAGATTCTGGTTCAGTAGGTCTCGGTTGGGGGCCACAATTCTGTCTTCTTTATCAAGCCCCCAGATGATACTGATGCTCCTGGTCTTGAACCAATCCTTGAGAAGACAGGTTTAAGGGATTTACAGATAAATATGACATGGTTTGACTAGGAAAATAAATGTACCCCTCTATATAACCAGCAGTACCAGGGAGTACATTTCTGAAAATGAATACCGATTTTTGAAAATGCCCAGAATGTGGTCTCTGACCAAACTCACGTAAGCATCCTCTGCAGCAGAGGCTCTCAAATGTACATGTGTATCAGAACCACCCAGAAGGCTTATTAAACACAGATTGCAGACATTTACCTCCAGAGCTTCCACTTTAGTGGATCTGGATTGGAGCCCAAGAATCTGCATTTCCAACAAGTTCTCAAGTGGTGCAAATGTGGTCCAGGGACCCTCTTGAGGGCCACTACTCTAGCAACACTGGGACCAGTAAACTCCTGCTGAAAGTAAAGACAGCTTCTAGTCATGAGTGTAAGAATAAGTTACCCTCTGGAATCCTGCCCCCCTACACAAAATTTTAAATACTTCTGGCTGGACTTCTCTGCCTCCTAATACTTGTCCTTCTACCCCTGCAAACGTTCACAAAAGCCTTTCAATATTAATCTCCGTCCCTTCACTTTTAACCTAGCTGAGTCTTTGTATTTAAATGGATTATTTGTAGACGACATACAGTTGGGTCTTATTTTCCTAATCTACTCTCCACTCTGACAATCTCTGTCTTCCTGTTCATATACCAGAAGCATTTGCATTTAAAGTGATTATTGATATAGTTAGATTAATATCTATCATGTTTGTAACTGTTATCTATTGGTTGCATTTGTTCTTTGTTTCTTTTATTTTTATTTTTTTAGTGACACAGTCTCACTGTGTTACCCAGGCTGGTCTTGAACTCCTGGGTTCAAGCACTCCTCCTGCCTCAGCCTCCTGAGTAGCTGGGACTACAGGTGTGTACCACCATGCCTAGGCATTCTTTATTTCTTCTTTGGCTTTCTTTTTCTTACTTCTCTGGTTTTAATTGAACATTTTATATGATTGAACTTTATTTTCTTGGTGTATCAATTATACTTCTTTATAAAAATTTTTTAGTGGTTACCCTAGAGTATACCATGCACATTCTTAACGGATCTAAATCTGTCCTCAAATAACACCGTATCTCTTCTCATGTAGGGCAGGTACCTGGTAGCAAACACCTGGTCCCAACTCCTCTCTCCACTTCCTTGTGTCATTGCACTCATTCATTTAAATTATCCATATGCTAACAACCATCCAATACTCTGTTACTATTATTACTTCAAACAATTCTTTTAGGTCAATTAAGAGTAAGAAAATTACTTAATTTTACCTTCATTTATTGCTTCACCAACATTCTTCCTTTCTTTATGTAGGTCAAGTTTCTCACCTATCTCATTTTCCTTCTGCCTGACAATTTCTTTTAACATTTCTTTCAGAGAATAACTGGTAGTAACAAATTTTGTCAGTTTTTGTTGGTCTGAGAAAGTATTTCTTCTTCACTTTAGGAGGATAATTCGCTGAATGTAGAATTCTAGGTTGGTGAGTTTTTTCAATCAACACTTTAAATATTTCACTCCATGCTCTTCTTGTTTGCATGGTTTGTGATTGGAAGTTTAGTGTAATTCTTGTCCTTGTTTCTCTAGGGGTAAGTGGTCCCTCACCCCTACCCACTGTCTTCTTTCAAGATTTTCTCTTTATTTTTGGTTATCTGCAGTTTAAACATGATGTGCTAGGTGAGAGTTTTTGGTCATTTAATCTGTTTGGTGTTCTCTGAGTTTCCTGGGTCTGTGCTTTGGAGTCTGTCATTTATTTTGGAAAGTTCTCAGCCATTATCACTTCAAATATTTCTTCTGTTCTCTTTTTTCTTCTGATATTCCAACTATATGTATGTTATATCTTATGAAATTGTTCCTCAATTTTTGAGTGTTCTGTTCTCTTGTGTGTTGTTTTCTCTCCTTTCATTTCAGTTTGGGAGTGTCTATGGACAGACTTTAGGTTCGCCGACTCCTTCTTTCACTGTGTCGCATTTGCTGATGAGCCCATCAAAGGCATTCTTCATTTCTGTTGCAGTGTTTTTTATTTCTAGCATTTCCTTTTGATTCTTTTTTAAGAGTTTCAACTCTGCTTATATTAGTCATCTGTTCTTGCATGTTGTCTACTTTTTACATCAGAACCCTTAGCACATTAATCATAGTTATTTTAAATTTCCTATCTGATAATTTCAAAATCTGTGTCATATATGAATCTGGTTCTGATGATATTAACAGTACTTTAGCATTTTTTTCTTGACTTTTAGTATGCCTTGTAATTTTATGTTGCAAGCCAGATGTGTTATATCAGGTGATAGGAATTGAATTAAATAGGCCTTTAGTGTGAAAATTTATGATTATCTGGATAGGAGGTGGGCTACGTTTAAAGCTGTAGCTGCCAGAGGCTTTAAATTCCCTTAGTGTCCTTGTTTTTGTTCCCCCTCTTGTCTTTAGGCTTCCCTAATTACTCCTCCTTACAGAGAGTCTGTATCTTACAGTTCTTTTGGCTGTAATCTGGTATTATTATACCGGAGCCCTGTTGGCGTGGTGGTAAGGTGAGTGAAAGAGGAAGTGTTCTATAGTCTGATCAGATCTTAATATTTTAGTGGGCCCATGACTCAGTGCGGTGAACTTCACAAGTATTTCCCCAGTGATATATATTTTTCCCCCCGACTTCCTTGGCTGTGTCATTTCTAGTCTATTTCCTTGAAACTATGACATTTTTTGACTATATTTTTCCCCCTTAGGTGAGACAGAAAGGCTAGAGAGAGTTGGAGAGGAAGGAATGTGCTTCTTTCAGGTACCATAAGGCCTATCAAAATCTTTACCTCTGGAGAGTAGGCTTTTGTTATAAAGACTATGGGCATATTTCATAATGATTCCTCTCCCCCTGCCAGAGCTACAAGGAAATATTTCTCAGATATTCATCAGGAGAACACAGTAAGGTTCTTGGAACTAAAATCCACAAAATTATGGGGTTCCCCCTAAGACCACAGTACCCAAGAGTTTTTCACACTCATACTAGTCCACACGCAACTTCCAGCAATTTGCCAACATGACTACCAAAGTGTTCTTACCATTTATGATTCCAGATGCTCCCATTTCAGGTAAGTTGCTCTCAGTTGTGTCTCTCAGGAGGAGCCTATTTCTGCAGACTTCAGGGTGGCAGTTTGCCCTCCAACCTCATTACATAATAAGTCCAAGAAAAGTCATTAGTTTTCGGTTTGTCTAGCTTTCTCTGGTTGTAAGGATGAAAGTGACACTTCCAAGTTCTTCATATGTAGAAGCTAAAACCAGAAGTCCTTGCATTGTAAACTTAAACAAAAAGTGTCATTAAAAAAAAACCTCTGGATAAAAAAAGTAAAATTAATTTGCAACGCATTTCAAAACCAAATATTATCCAAGCCACTAAAACATCTTTCTCAGACTATTGTTAGAAAACAGGACTAGGAAATGACACCCAGGTGCTTGGGCATGATGTTTCTGCCCAGAATACCCACGACCTTCTGTAGAGGGGCCTCGTTTTATTCTCAGCTCACTCTGTCTCAGAGACAATCTTTTCTTATCAATGATACCTATGTTTGAAGAGATCTGGTTCCAGGCACAATGTGGCCAATGCACTGGAATAATAAGCCATAACTGTGTTCTCTTCTGTTTCAAAGAGGGACTGTTTGTAATTAATAGATAGCCATAATCAAGGAAGTGTCAGCATTAGGCAGTCTTGAATTTAAAAATTGAATGCCTTCACTCAATTTCGTGCAATCTCAGTAGTAATTTAGAATATGTTCACTTCCTTGTCTGTGGGTACATTTTTTGAGTGTGTAAATTATCCTATCATCCATGTCCCAATACTTATGTTAAAAGTGTCTCATTAAAATATTAAACAAGACTAAAACCCAGAGAAATATAAGTTTAAAGGAGAATAAAGTATATTATTATCCACACTATATTCACAAAATAAGAAACCCTGGCAGAGCAGAGGGCATGATGGGGCAGAACTCAGGGGACAGATGACATGGATTTGAATCTCAGCCATCAGGCTCACCACGGTCATCTTAGGAAAGTCAATTGGCCACTCATCTTTAAGCCTTGGTGTTCTCCCCTGAAAATGGGAACAATCATAGCACCTGTGAACATTGCAAAACCAAATGAGAGAATCCATGAAAAGCTTAAGACAATATTCAACAGACAGTGAAAACTAAGTAAGTTTTGATTATTGCCAAATCCAGTGTCAGCACACACACATCTGAAACACTTCCATGTGTCAGTTCCACACATGTGCACCCTATAACCAATACACGCTTCAAAACCATTAGCTGAAATTACTTAATACTTTATACCCTTTTGGTTTCTTGCCCCCACTGTGTCTTTTCATTTAAGTGGCTGTCAGATTTTTGACCCTTTTTTTTGACTTCTAATTTCCATTTGTTATTCTACATGGAATTCCACCTCTGGATTGGATTTCACAGTAGAATTCCAGCTTCATTAAGTTTTATTGTCAGCAAATCTCTGAACAGAGCTCACACTGCCCTTCCATCTATTCCCACATGCAGAGACCCATGACACTTGACCCTGCTCTGACCTCTCGAATCCCCATCTACTCAACAAACCTTAGTTGATGACATCATAATCAGTAAACTCTTTTAAAAGGCAATGTGAAAATATATAAAAAGAACTTAAGTGTTCATCCCCTATGACTCAGTAATCTCACTTTTGATAATACATCCTAAGAAAATAGTACAAAACATAGAGGGAAAATATAGCATATAACATTTTTCAATACAGCTTTATTTATGATAGTGATAAATTAAAAGCAAACAAAATGTCCTACACTAGAGGAACATTTAATTAACTTATGACACATCCACTCCATGGAATATTATGCAGTCATAAAAAGAATAATTATAAGGACTACATCACAACTCAGAGTAATGCTCATGAGTCAAACAAGAAAGCCAGGGATGAAACTATATATTCTGTATGATTGTAATTATGTAAAAATATGGATGCAAATAGAAAGAAATAAAAACATACTCAAAAAGAATAGTAACAGTGTTAATAAGATTAGAGGTGGTTTTCTTTTCTGTTTTTTTAACTTTCTATAATATTATTATATTGTTTCTACAATGAAAAGTCCCTGATAAGTATAAACAAACAGTTACAAGCCCAAATTCAGCTTCCAGAATATCTTGTACTTTTAGCTGCCATGATTTATATTCCAGGCTTAATTTCCCATGCTCAAAGGATGTTCTAGAAGCAAATATTTTTCTTTCCAGATAGAATAAAGGATGTAATTTTGTTTACCAGGGAAAATGTGACATCCGTATTGAGTAATGTTATACAGAGATAATGCTCTTGGCTCCTGTGAGAGTAGGGCATGTGTTTTGAATTGTTTTCCCCTCATGGGGATAGATTCGAGCTGAGCTATTCTCTCTCCTTTCACCTTGCTCTCTGTTCTGCTGATAATGAAGCATTTGTAAGGCTGGCGACTGGGGGGCACTTGGGAGACTGGTCAAGCAAAGCAAATTGACCCCGTCCACTGAGCATACTGAGACCTTGGCCAAATGCTCAATCTGAACAAGCTAAATTGAGATATAATAGCATTGAGATAAAATGCTTGCAGATGATTCTGTGCCAACCAGGTGAAGCACATTCTCTGACAACATAATGACAAATTGCCTAGAATACCACCAGATAACAATTGTGTGTGTTTCAATGTAGAGTACTTGGAGAAATAATGGGACTTATCCGGACTAATGTATAATGAATAAATACTATACTTAACTCCTTTTGTTATCTGAAGAGTGGGTTGCTGTAAAAGCGAGTTGGGCCCTATCTTGCTCTCTCACCCTTGCACCTTCTGCTACGGGATAACGCTGTGTAGAGGCCCCCTTCAGAGGCAGCCCCTTGGCCTTGGACTTCCCAGCCTCCAGACCTGTAAGAAATTTTCTTCTTTATAAATTACCAAGTTTATGATATTCTGTTCTATAGGCACAAAACAGACAAAAATACTTACAACCAAATACTGTACTTAAAACCACAGTCCATGAGCTTGCCAAGGGGAGAGAGTATGCAGTAATGATCTCTTGACTTGGGCCTCCTTCTTTCCTACCATCCTAGCTCATTTCCAACTCCTTCAAACCCATTGACAGGATTGTCTACACACACAGTCTCTACTTCACTTCCCTTGGGAATCTATAGGGCTTGCCCTCACCAATTCAATGAAATTTCTCTAAGGTCACAAATGAACTTGTAGTGGTCATATTTCCTCAGTCCATTTCTTACTTGACTTTTCTGTAACACCAGATGCTGGTGAACATTCCTTCCTCCAAGTGATTGTCCTTACTCAGCTTATGTTCTCTCCCTATGTTGGTTTACTTTCTACTGTTCTCAGTGCATATTTTCATTCTGTCAGTGCCTTTTCCTCTTCCTGCCTGTAAATGTTGGTGTTCCTTAGCTTGTTATGACTTCTCTGTCTCTACATACTTTTCTGGGGCAATTTCATACATTGCCATGATTCCAACTTCCACTTACCCACTGATAATTTACAGATCTATAATTTTATGTCAGACCTCTCTTCTGAGGTCCAGCCTTTTGTAGGACCAATTTCTTAATCCTGCCTTGATGTTCTGTGGGGGTGCCTCAACTCTGCATGCCCAGTGCTGAATTCATCTTAGCTGTCTTCTTCCAAAACCATTTATCTCTCCAATGTTCCTTATCTCCAAGACAGAAACCTGGTGCCATCTTTGATTCCTTCCTTCCTCACATATAATAAATCACCATGTTCTCTTGATTCTAGTTCTTAAATATTTCTCATATCAATTACCTATATCTCCATTGCCCCTGCCTAAGTGCAGGCTCCTGTTATCCCTCCTGTCTTCCTTACTTCCAATCTGTCACCCATATTAACATCAAAGTAATCCTGCCATTCTTCAAAATAGTGCAGTGACTTTTCCTTGCAGAAGAATCCCAATGAACAAACACAGAAGGAATGATGGAAATAGAGAATCCCCCCTGGAACATGACAGTACTAATGGCTGTGGGCAAGATCCATGGATAAATGCTAAAATTAGTGGGCAAAAAATTAAGGAGAAACAGGGAATCTATATAGTATCAAAGAATATCTCCCTGAAATATTTAGTGATTACAAAGATAAAAAATATCTTCATAGTAGATAAATATGGCATACACCATCTTAGCCAAGTGATCCAGATTAATATCACCAGCAAAAAGCATGTCAACGTCAAGTATCCCCTGACAGAATACACTAAGAGGGGAAAATAACTTCTGTAGTGTTCTTGCCAAAAAGTCAGAACCTCAATATAATCATGAGGAAACTTCAGACAAACTCAAACTGAAGGACACACTGCAACGTAGCTGATGAGTACTTTTCAAACATCGAAAGGTCAAGAAAGACATAAAAAGGCTGAAAAATTGTCACAGATTAGAGAATACTAAGGAGACCTGACAACTAAATGCAACCTGGTATCTGGGATTGGACCTTCAAAGAGAAACAGAAACAGAACATTAGTGGGAAAACTAGTAAGAATTTGAATAGTCTATAATTTAGCTAGTAGGCATTAGGTGCCACAAATGTTAACTTCTTAGTTTTGATAATTACAACATAGTTGTGTATAATGTTAATGTTAGAAGAAGCTGGGTAAATATACATGGGATTCTGTACTATTTTTGTATCTCTGATATAATTTTAATATTATTTTAAATTAAGAAGTTAAAAAAATTAGTGTGATTAGACAAATGGAATCATATTAAGCTACAAAACTTCTTCACAGCAAAGAAAACAATGAACAATGGGAAGAGACAGCTCACAGAATGGCAGAAAATATTTGCAAACTACCCATATGACAGGGGATTAATACCCATAATATATAAGAATCTCCAACAACTCAATAGGAAAAAAAAATCAAATAATCTGATTTAAAAAATGTACAAAGGATTTGAATAGACATTTCTGAAAAGAAGACATACAAATGGCCAACAGGTATATGAAAAAATGCTCAACATTATTAGTCATCAGAGAAATGCAAATCAAAGCTACAATGAGATATCATCTCACCCCAGTTAAAATGGCTTTTATCAAAAGACAGGCAATAACAAATTCTGGCAAGGATGTGGAGAAAGGGGAACTCTTATACACTGTTGGTGACAACGTAAATTAGTGCAACCACTGTGGAGAGCAATATGGAGATTCTTCAAAAACCTAAAAATAGAACTACCACATGATCCAGCAATCCTACTGCTGGCTATCTATATACAAATGAGGAAAATTCAGTATATCAAAAAGATGTCTGTACTCCCATTCATGCTGTTCATTGCAGCACTATCACAATAGGCAAAATTTGGACTCAACCTAAGTATCTATCAATGGATGAATGGATAAAGAAATTATGGTATATATATATATATATATACACATATATATGCAATGGAATATTATATGGACACAAACAAGAATGAAATTCTGCCATTTGCAACAACATGGATGGAACTGGAGAACATTATGTTATGTGAAATAGGCAAAGCACAGAAAGACAAATATCTCATGTTCTCACGCATATGTGGGAGCTAAATGTTAAAAACAATTGATCTCATGGAGATAGAGTAGAATGATGGTTACTGGAGTCTGGGAAGGGTAGCGGGGAGTGGGGGATAAAGTGGGGATGGTTAATGGATGCAAAAATATAGTTAGATAGAATGAGCAATATTTGATAGCACAACAAAGTGACTATGATCAACAATAAGTTAGGGTATACTTTAAAACAACTAAAAAAGTGGAACTGGAATGTTCCTAATAAAAAGAAATGATAAATGCTTGAGGTAATGGATACCCCAATTACCTTGATATGATTAATCCACATCATATGCCTGTATCAAAACATCTGTATATCTTTCTAGGGTACATAAAATGTACCCTAGAAAGATATATAACTATTATATACTCATAATAACTTAAAAAAAGATATAATTAAAAAAATGGTATGTCCTTCATCCCTGTAGCATCAAATTCAATATCCTTGGCATGACATGTAACATCTTTCATTATCTGAACTACTTGTCTTTAGCATGCACCTCTGCTCATGATACACCCAATTTTTCAGCTATGCTAAACTTCTTACCTTGTGTCTTAGTCTGTTCCTGATACTATAACAAAATACATTATCTGAGTAATTTATAAACAACAGAAATTTTTCACTATAGTTCTGGAGGTGGGAAAGTTCAAAATGAAGACACCAGCAGATGTGGTGTCTGTGGGGACTTGCTGTCCGCCTCAAGGATTGTGCCTGGTTGGTGTGTCCTCATGTAGTGGAAGGAGCAATGTAGCACCCTTCAACCTCTTACATAAGGGCACTAACTACATTCATGAGGGCTGAGCCCTCATAACTTGATCACATTCCCAAAGGTTCCACCTCTTAAAACTATCAATTGGGTATTAGGTTCCAACATATGAATTGTGGGGAAACACTAACATTCAGATTATAGCACCTTATACTATTTCTTAATGAACATACATACACACAACACATGAGGCCCCCATACAATTGGCCAATTTTTTTATTAATAGACTTGGTATGATATGCTAATTACCCTGATCTGATCATAACACATTGTATACATGTATTAAAATATCACACTGTACCCCATAAGTATGTACAATTATTGTGTCGATTAAAGATAATAATAAAAACAAACAAAAAAAACTTGGATTAAAATCCAAGTTTCCTGATTCCAAAACCACTGATCTTTATTGAATCAATATAATTCCAATGCACTCATCAGGCTCACAAGTTGTGACATTTGACATGTCATAGCTAATTCAAGGTAGTCAACTCAATTTTACCGTCAGCTTAATTGAACATTTTGACAGGGAGTAACACCCTAGAATAGTATAAGTCACAAATGGAATTGAGGACTCTGAAATCATTCATCTTAAATGCAAACACTGCAATCAGTTCTCATAAAGCCAAAGATGGGCACATTTATGCACATTTACAAAGTGCCTATTTCTGCTCTTATCAGCCCCATTTCAATCCTGTCTAAATTCTAAAGTGAAAATGAAATCTCACGGTGAAGAAATTACTGGTGCATATGAAAGAGCCTGGTCCAACTCCTTAATTGCAAATAGGGATTTGATTCTTTTATTAGTAGTTAGAAAAGGTTGCATGAATATTCAATAGTTAAAATGTGCCATTTTAAATTTTTCATGATTTCCCATAGGGGAATAAATTTTTTTGAAAATATTCCCAGAGGTGAATTACTTTAATAACATGGTATCTATGAAGATGGCAAATAAAATGGCTCGTAGACTTATGTTTTGGCAAACAGTTGAACTAGCTTTTCTTTATAGGCAAGTGTTATCCCGGCTCATTGGAGGTTGATTGAGATTGGTTACTGTACATAAAAGTATGTTGACAATTCTTTCAGTCCTATTGATTTTTGGGTTCCCAAGTTCTTTCCTGAAACCTTGATAAGCTAATGCTTTAGTAAAAAGAGCAGAAAGAAAGAGTATAAACAGATGGGTTTGGAGGTAACAGATGGTTCTGAAATAAAAGAAATGAGTGTTAAGTGAAAGTCTCTATTTCTCGGTCTCTTGAGTTCTCTCTCCTCTTTCTTGTTTGCAGAGATAAAGGGTGACCTTTACTTATTTTATTTTATCATTTTTGAGACAGAGTCTCGTTCTGTCGCCCTGGCTAGAGTGCAATGGCATCATCATAGCTCACAAAAACCTCAAACTCCTGGGCTCAAGCAAGGGATCCTCCTGCCTCAGCCTCCCGAGTAGCTGGGACTGCAGGTGCGTGCCACCGCGCCCAGCTAATTTTTCTATTTTTTCCAGAGTCGAGGACTTGCTCAGGCTGGTCGGTAATCCTTGACCTCAAACAATTCTCCTGCTTCGACCTCCCATAGTGCTACGATATTTATTTTATTTTACTTTTTAAATAGCAACTTGAAGTAGCAGAAGGGGAAATGTCATCCTCCAGTGAGGAAAAGAGCTGCTAGAAGCCACAGGAGCAAATAGGCAATCACGGTGGGACAGAAAGGTCTGCAAACCGCTGGAAAGCTTTTCTACCCAGCGTGCGGGCCACAGGGCAGGGCACTCTGCAATTCGCGCAGGACCAGACCGGAAGTTGCCGGGACAGACGGAGTTACAGCGACTGGACGCAAGGCTAGTGGCTGGCGCTCCTTCAGAAATTGTTCACAACCCGGTAAACGACCCTTTTCCTTGAGAGTGCGGGGTCTGAGGACTCCGGCTTCTTGAAGTAGGAGCTACTTTTTTGTCGCCGGAAGTCCAGGGGTGGATCTGTCGGGGAGGGCGGAAGGGGCTGGCAGTTCCTGTCCGTCACACACAATCAGATGTGACGGCGGATGGAGCAGGGCAAGATCGGCCCCAACCCCCTTTATGAGGCACAGCAGAGAAGAACACATGAAAAAGGCAACTGTCCTGAGGTAGTAAAATGACTTTATTGATACATATTTACTGGGGGAACATAAAGATAGATAAATGCAAGAGAGAGATAGATGATTGGTAGACAAGGATTAACCTATATTCATAGAAGAAGTTCTAGAACTATATAACCATTGCATTAACAGTGCTTATCTCTGACACTGAAATTATGTTTTTGTTTTTCTTTTTCTTTTTTGTTTTTGCTTCCGTAGAGCATTTTCCACAAGTCTCTGGGATAGGCTTGGTCCCTCACTGGGAGCCCTAGCTCTAGGCAGCATCCTTTCCAGGAAAAAGATTAAACCAAATGATGAGATGTTCCTCCAGACCCTACAATATTGTGACAGAAAACACTGTGGAAACAATGACGACAACAAAAGGATCTGGGCCATTTCCTAGGTGCTTTATTGAAAAGAAGAATAAATTTTTAGTCTATATTTCTATAGAAATGCTAATTTTATTTGACAATTATCCCCAAAATATTTCCATATTACCTTCCTTTATTATTTTAAACTTTTTTAAAATGAGTCTATAAAAATTACAAATGAATTGCTTTACTGTAAGGACAGCATTAAACGTTACATTAATGGAATTCTAAATGAGGAAGAAAAAATTAACCCACAAATCCTACCCGCCACTATCCCCACACATCCACAAAGGGACTAACTGTTTACTTTCCCAGTTTTTATTTTACAGATGTTTGTTAACTTACATCTGAAATTAACTGAACTCAACCCTTCAGTTGTTTCCTTTCAATGCTAATCTATGATATAACCATTGTATTAACAGTGCTTTACTGACCTCAAACTCTACAAAAGGTGTAATAAAATACCATGATCTCTTGCAGAAATGGCAAGATAAAGAATTGCTTTGTGGTAAAATTATTCAGAGATGTGTTTTATCACACACAGTGTTTGTCATTAGGACTTCTGAGCAAAAGCCCAGCTCCACCTCTTGGAGGTACTCACTTGTGGACACTCACAGCCTGAGAATAGGAAGCACATTTTGCATTCCCACTATCTTAATCATTCGAATTGTGTGGTTAATGTGAAAACTGTATGTCCTACCTACTATAAACTTGATAGAAAATATATGATGATTTCTTTCTTTGAAAATAGCCTCAGAAGAGACTATATATATTTTTTAAGTGGATGCTATGTAACCTATGAACTTTGAACGAATGCTTTTTCTTTTCTGGAAGAGTCACAGGAGAGAATGTTAAGATCTCCTTTAGCTATAACTGTCAGAGGCTTCAACATTAGAGGCTTTTTCCAGTATAAACCTTTAAGTTTCAAATTTATATTCATTTCTAAAGCAAGAACTAAGAATAAGTAGTAAATGGATAATGAATGACTGAACATAAATGCTTCTACATAAAAGGATTTGGACCTGTATATTATTCTGGTTTCTTTTAAGGACAAGGCTCAAGAATTCTAACATGCTAAATATTCAGTAGTGTTCTTAAAAAATCTGCTGAGCCAAGTCCATGGTGTTATGGATGCGGTCTCCATGTGTCCCTGTGGAACAGAGAAATTTCTCTTATTAAATAGATATGATAATATAAGTAGCTGCAATAGATAAGCCCCTCAAACAATGTACCAAATACCAAGAGAGGCATCTAGTATGCATAGCAGGCAGCAAAGCCATGGCAGGCTCAGATTTTTTCCCCCAGATCTAATTTTAAAAACTTCAGTGCAAGCTCAATCCAAGGAGAACTTGTATTAAGCACAGACTCATTTATTTTCTGCTGATGAACACAGCCATGTGAACAGCTGATAAAGTCATCTCTCTCTGCAAAAGGGTACCAGGAATATAGTAATGAGTTTCAGCTCCAAATTTCAAACCGATCCTATTTACTAATGTAATTATAGGTTTGTTGCCCTTGCACTAGGCTAAATATATAGGTGAGTTGATTCTATCTTTACTATTTGTCTTACTTAGTAAGACTGGCAAGGAAGTGCACTCCCTCTATCAGAAAATATGTTCCATATGACATCCATTCGGGAAATGAATGCAATGGGAGGTGATACGAGTATTTCTGGATAAGTGTCAAAAATCCTTAACAAAAAAGTTCTCAGCATGAGCTTGCTGAGTGTGCATTTTGAAATCTGGGTGAGCAAAAGCTGGCAGCAGAGTTTTCAGCTGCCTTCTGCTGAAGCTTTACAGAGAAGGCTGTTCCAGGCCCATTGACAATGACCCTGTACTGGGGCCATTTTCAGGGAATTTCTTATGGAATCTCCATTTTACCCAGTCTCAAAGCCTTGACAATAATCACATAGGATTTGGCATCTATTGTAATTCTCCACTCTAGCAGTGCAACTGGTTTTTAAAGCTATTAAGCCTCTAGTTAGAACCAGATAGGTAATGTTTAGGGCCCAGTGCAAAATGCATATTTTGAAACAAATCGTTAAGAATCTCAAGACAGCAAAAGCAGAACCTTAAATCAAGCACAGAGGCCTTCTAAGCAGAAGACCCTAGGTGACTGCACAGGTCACACACCCATGAAGACATCCCCTGTCCACAGAAGTGTTATCCACCTTCTCCCACAATCAGCCATACCACGTATACCAGCTGCACTTCTCTCCGTGTATCCAGTGCAATTCCTCTGATCAACTTCTTACGTATAGACAATGTGCATGTGTGTGTGTAATTCAAGAACCCCAGGGAATACATTTTGAAAAGAGAAGCAGAGAATACTGACTAGTTTATTCTGTCACATCGACTCACTACCGGGTTTGTGTAGACCTTGGACTCATGGCCCAGAGCACAAGATGCTCAACTTTAATCTCTGCTGTAAATTATTTTTCAAACATAAAATATTGCCTTAAGCGTAATGATATCAAGTGCTCACACTCATAATACAAAAGGAATATTGAAAGGAGAAATGTCAAGATTGTACTTAGAGGTCTAATAAAAAGGCTACCAGGAGGTTAGACATGAAATATAAAATAGGAAATGCTTGAATAGGCATACTTCCATTGATATTAATAATTAGCAGTAGGCATTTAACCAGGTACGATCAGGACACGAATTGTTTAAACTAATCCTATAGCATAATAGATTCAGAATGACTATAAATAATGTAAGGTTTTCCATTATTAACATTTTCTTTTCTTTAAAGCCTGAATTATGCAAAGACATTTAAAATGGTCTCATGTTAATGGACCTGGCTTTAATGACCTATCTTAGTGCTGCATCTCCAAAACATGGCTTAGGGAAATTTTCAAAGAGTAAATAAATACAAAGAAGCAAAAAGCTTGAGAGAAAGAATGAAAAACAAATGGACATTCAATTATTTGTAGACAAGGTTCATTTTTAGCCCAGTTTGTGACTTTAACACGCACAGCTAGCGCCACCTATGGAAACAAGAATAAAAAATTCTGATGATAGCAAATAGGTTCTGGGACAACTGAACTGAATCAAATGTCACAAAGAAATGAGTCAGCATTTTCATGTAACACTCTGATCTTTGTTTAGTAAACAAAGGGAACATACTCTAATGAGCCTCAGCACTAAGCTACAAAAGACTTATTGGAAAGGGAAGATGTGGTTTATTATCAAAGCCACCTCTAAGTCTTATCCCAGGAGAAAAACAAAAGAGAAACAAACATAACAATTTTACCAGAAAGGGAAAGATTATTGAGCCTTTTGTTTTAACTAAGACCCAATATTGCTTGTGCTTTTCTTCTTTAACTTGTCTATTTGCATTTAAAAATATTTTGAGGATGCCTGCTCTCTACTAGGTACTTTAAAATATTCACTTTGTCCTCCAGGAGCATCCAATCTAATTGGAAAAATGTATACTGCCAACCTTAAGTAGTGAGATTCAGAAAATATGATTAAGTATAGAATTTTTTTTTTGAGCACAAAGCTTGAGGATGGCCACCAAGAAACACTGACTCTAAATGAATGGGGTCAATGTTCCAAAATGGAGAAAGTTTCACTTATATGGAAATTTTAGCAGAATTATACCATTTTTGAACTCCTGCCTTCAAGCAATCCTCCCACCTCAGCCTCCCAAGTAGCTGGGATTATAGGCATGAGCCACTGCATCTGGTCTCAACATTTTCCATACAAGACCAGTGCAGAGGCCACAGCTATTTAATTAGTTACAGACTGCGACATTCCAAGGCAGATTATCACTGTGTGAGAAGGGATAATGGTCTGAGGAGGTCTTATCCTATCTCTGTCCCTGGGTGGTCTTAGTTATTAATGGTGGGGGGCAGAAGTTGCAGCTGCATGCTGTGTGACTCATGCTGCATAGCCACATTCCTCTCAAGGTTTAGAATAACTTAAAGTTCCAACAGCGTTAAGTTTGAAATAGTTTAAGTTGGAATTATTTAACTTCACAATACATATGTTCACAAAGAAGACAATATAGCACAGGACATATGAAGTGCTATAAAGACTCTGAAGGCACAGGTAAGAGGTGTGGTGTGTAGAAGAGGGAGAAGGTACTTCTAGCTGGGCAGATCAGAGAAAGCTACGTGGAGAAGTGGTGCATGAGATGGACTTGGAAGAAAGAATTGGATTTGGAAATGAAGAGATTGAGACAGAATGGAAAAGTGGGAAAATACAATATGTGTATGAAAAACAACAAACCATCCAGAAAGCAAGTGCAAAGAGAGACATTTGGAAGGTTATACTGGGGCCAGATTGTAAAGAATCTTGGACAGCAAAGTAATAAACTTGCAAGCACTTGCTCAGTGCCAGACACCATTCCACACGCTTCCTACAGATTAATTCATGTCCTCAGAACAGCCATTAATTGGTAAGTACAATATTTAATGTCTCAGTTTTGCAGTTAAGAAACAGGAGAACAATGAAGTTACATAACTTGCCTAACATCACATAACTAGTAAAGTTCAAACCATGCTCATAACCACTGCACACTATTGCCTCTTGATAATATAAGGAGTTTGGATTTAATACTCTCCAAGATAAACAAAAGTGGAACAGTTATACTTTTAAGAAAGGTAACCAAAGGCTTCTGTGAAAAAGTAAATAAATACTCATTATAGATAACCCAAAAAATAAAGCCAAAAAGGGGAGGAAATACAGTTTCACTCCCCAGAGACAAACACTGTTAACATTGTATTCTGTTTCATTGCAATACATTTTGTAAACTTAAAATCTTAAGCCCCCGGCCAACTGAATGGATCCCCACTTGGCCAAGGGGACCCCTGAAAAACCTTAAAGCTGAGTTGCTGATCTTTACTTCCTCAGATCCTTCCACATTATATAAGGTTTAATTTCTAAAATATATTACTTGTTCTATAATGTTCATAGTTCAGCTTCTTTAATTAAATTTTAACTTATACAGGGATTATGTTTCCTGACTTTCCAGTTTTTGACTTGAGTCTTTGTGCCACCCAGCTGTACTTTCTATTCTTGAATTTTGTGAGATTTTCCCAGCAATAAATGCTTCTAACCCCTTTCATAATCTTGGCTATAATTTGGTTTTAGATATATTAGGTGGAGATGTCCTAAAGCCGTTAGAAATATGATACAAGAGCAAAAAATAGTTATGGAATATTTATCAAGAGATTGTAGGGGCCAAGGAAAAATTTCCTTTTCTCCCTCTGAAGGTTTAAAGAAAAAAAACATCAGTTGATAAAAAGCAGATTAATAAAAGGCTTACAAATTTATTATGTGTCCAGGGGAAAATACCCCAAATCCCCACTGGGGTACAGAAGCTTATCTACCATCTCGGGGTTAGAGAAAGAATGGGAGCTCAGAACATGGTCAAAAACAGGTTATGGTGGTAAATGAGGTGAAAGTGACAACACAGGTCATGGGAGGGAAAGAAGAAGAGGCCTGACCAGCAAAGGTGGTCTTGGTAAGTGGCTGAAACCTGAAATGTAGCAGTCCTCAGGGAGAAAGATGATGGTTCCTTCAGACCTGTTTTGTTATGTTTTGTTTTGCTAAGAAATAGTATCTCATATGTATTAAAGTACGACATGAGCCAGATGTCCAAGAGGGAAATAAATAATTCATTGATATTTGTTATATTTTGCTAGTTCTTCATTCTGTAGCACCCAAAATCAACTAATAGACACTTATAGGAAAACACTAATTTATTTTGCTTCTTATTGCAGTCCTTTTTTTATTTCAGAATATTATGGAGATATAAACATTTTGGTTACATAAATAGCTTTTGCACTATTTGAGTCAAAGTTATATGTGTGCCTATCACTCAGATAGTGTGCATTGTACCAGTTAGGTGTGAATTTACCCATCCCCTCATCCCCCTATTTGCCTGATTTCCAATGAATGTTATTTTTTCCATATGTGCACGTAAGCATTGATCAATTAGTTCCAATTTAATGGACATATAATGTTTGTTTTTCCACTCTTGTGATACTTCACTTAGAAGAATGGTCTCTAGTTCCATTCAGGTTAATACAAGAGGTATTAGTTCACCATGATTTTTATGGCTGAGTAGTACTGCATGGCATACATATACCACATTTTATTAATCCACTCATGTATTGATGGGCACTTGGGTTGTTTCCACATCTTTGCAATTATGAATTGTGCTGCTATAAACATTTGAGTATTGATGTCTTTTTTATAGAATGTCTTTTTTGCCTTTGGGTAGATGCTCAGGAATGGGATTGCTGGATCAATGGTAATTCCACTTTTAGCTCCTAAAGGTATCTCCATATTATTTTCCATAGAGGTTATACTAGTTTGCAATCCCACCAGCAGTGTGTGAGTGTTTCTATATCTCCACATCCACACTAACATTGGTCATTTTGGGACTTTTTGATAAAAGCCATTCTCACTGGAGTTAAGTGATATCACATTGTGGTTTTGATTCACATTTCCCTGATGATTAGAGATGTTGGAGCATTTTTTCATATGTTTGTTGGCCATTAGTCTATCTTCTTTTGGAAAGTTTCTGTTCACATCTTTTGCCCACTTTTTAATGGAGTTCTTTGATTTTTTTCTTGTTGATTTGCTAGAGTTCTTTATAGATTGTAGTTATCAGCCCTTTATCAGATGTACAGCATACAAATATTTTCCCCCATTCTGTAGGTTGTCTATTCACTCTAATGGTTGTTTCCTTGGCTGTGCAGAAGCTTTTTAATTTGATCAGGTCCCATTTATTATTTTTGTTGTTGCCATGATTGCTTTTGGGGTCTTCCTCATAAATTCTTTGCCTAGGCCAATGTCTGTAAGAATTTTTCCAACATTTTCTTCTAGAATTATTATAGTTTCATGCCTTAGGTTTAAGTCTGTTATCCACCATAAGTTGATTTTTGTGAGACGTAAGAAGTTCGGATCCTGTTTCAGTCTTCTACATGTGGCCATTCATTTTTCCCAGCACCATTTATTGAATAGGGATTCTTTTCTGCTGTGTATGTTTTTGTCTGCTTTGTCAAAGATCAGATGGTAATATGAGGACAGTTTTATATGTGGGTTCTCTGTTCTGATCCATTGGCCTATGTCTCTGTTCTTGGGCCAGTAACATGCTATTTTGGTTACTATAGCTTTCTCGTATAGACTGAAGTCTGATAAATTGGTGCCTCCCAATTTTTTCTTTTTGCTTAAGGTTGTTTTGGCTATACGGGTCCTCTCTGGTTCCATACAAATATAGAATTATTTTTTCTAGATCTGTGAAAAATGATGTTGGTATTTTAATAGGAATTTCATTGAATCTGTGGAGCACTTTGGGTAATAGAGATATTTTAGCAATGTTGATTCTGCTGATACATGAGCATGGTATGTCTTCACATCTGTTTACATCTTCTGCTGTTTCCTTCCTCAGTATTTCATAGTTCTCCCTGTAGAGGTGTTTCACCTCCTTAGTTAAATATATTACTAAGTATTTTATTTTCTTTGTTGCTATTTGTGAAAGGTATTACATCTTTGATTTGTTTCTCAGCTTGACTGGTGGTGTATATGAATACTACTGATTTGTGTACCTTGATTTTATAACCTGAGACTTTGCTGAATTTATGTATCAATTCTAGCAGTGTCTTGGTAGAATCTTTGGGGTTTTCTATCATCAGTAAAGAGTGATAGTTTGACCTCTTCTGCCCCATTTGGATACCCTTGATTTCCATCGCTTGTCTGATTGCTCTGGCTAGGACTTACAGCACTATGTTGAATAAAAGTGGTGACAGTGGGCAACCTTGTCTGGTTCCAGTTCTAAGTGGGAATGCTTTCAATTTTTCCCTCTTCAGTATGATGTTGGCTGTGGGTTTTCCATATATGGCTTTTATCATGTTGAGGAAGTCCTGTCTACACCTACTTTGTTAAGCATTCTCATTATAAAAGGGGGCTGGATTTTGTCAAATGCTTTTTCTGTTTCTATTAAAAATATCATATGATCTTTGTTCTTATTTCTATTTATATGGTGAATTACATTTATAGATTTGCATTTGCATATAATATTTATTTATTTGTATTTGCATATAATTACATTTATAGATTATAGATGTTGAACCATCCCTGCATCTCTGAGATGAAGCCCACTTGGTCATGATGGATTACTTTTTTGATGAGCAGCTGAATTCAGTTTGCTAGGATTTTATTGAGAATTTTTGTATCTATATTCATAAGGGATATTAGTCTATAGTTTTCTTTTTTGGTTGAGTCTTTTCCTGGCATTGACATGAAGGTGGTATTGGCTTCATAAAATGTGTTAGGGAGGATTCCTTCCTGCTCAATGTTATGAAATAATTTCTGCAGGATAGGTACCGGTTCTTCTTTGTAAATCTGGTAAAATTCGGGTGTAAAACCATCTAGTCTGGACTTTTTTTGTTGGAAAATTTTTTTATTGCTGTTTCAATTTGGGTACTTGATATTGGTCTGTTCAGAAATTCTACTTCTTCCTGATTGAGCCTAAGGAGTCTGTGTGTTTCTAAGAATTTGTCCATTTTCTCCACATTTTCAAGTTTATGTGCATAGGGATTTTTATAGTATTCAGCTGTGATATTTTGTATTTCTGTAATATCAGTTATAATTTGTTGTAATTTCTGCTTTTTTATTTCTGGTTTAGCTTGTTAGAGTCCTTTCTTTTCTGCTTTTTGTTAATCTAATGGGAGGTTTGTCAATTTTATTTATCTTTTCATAAAACCAACTTTTAGTTTCACTAATCTTCTGTATAATTCTGTTGTTATCAATTTCATTTAGTTCTGCTATGATCTAGGTTATTTCTTTTTTTCTTCTGGGTTTGGGATTGGTTTGCTTATCTTTTTCCAGTTCCTTGAGATGATTCATTGAATTGTTGATTTGTGATCTTTCTGTCTTTTGGAGGTAGGCATTCATGGCTATGAGTTTCCTCTCAGAACTGCTTTAGCTATAGCCCACAGATGTTAATAACTTGTGTCCCCTTTATAACTTCATTAAAAGAATCTTTTGATGTCCATCTTAATTTTCTCCTTGACCCAACTATCTTTGAGCAGTGGGTTGTTTAGTTTCCATCACTTTGTGTAGAGATGAGTGTTTCTGTTGGAGCCAACATCTGATTTTATTCCACTGTGGTCTGAGAAGATGCATGGTATAATTTCTATTTTTTAAAATTGTTCAAGACATGTTTTATGGCCTAGGATGTCATCAATCTTAGAGAATGTTCCATGAACTGATGAGAAGAATGTATATTCAGTGGGTTTCGAGTAGAATGTTTTGTAAATGTCTGTTAGCCCCATTTGTTTTAGAGTTCTGTTTAGTCCATTGTTTCTTTGTTTATTTTGTTTGGAGGATTTGACCTGTTCTGTCAGAGGGGTGTTGAAGTCCCTGGCTATTAGATACTGCTATTTATCATTTTCTTTGGATCAAGCAGGAGTTGCTTTATGAATCTCCGTGCATCTGTGTTAGATGTGTAAATATTTAGAACTATGTCTTCTTCTTGAATTGTTCCCTTTACCATTATATAATTACCATCATTATTTTTCTTTAATTTTGTTGATTTGAAGTCTATGTTATCTGATATGAGAACTGCTACGTCAGCTTTCTTTTGGTTTCCATTTGCATGGAATATTGTTTTTCCTATTTTGTTTTTTGTTTGCTTGTTTTGAGACAGGGTCTTGCTCTGTTGGCTAGACTAGAGTACAGTGGTGTGATCATAGCTCACTGCAGCCTGAAACTCCTGTGCTGAAGTGATCCTCCCGCCTCGGTGTCCTAAAGTGCTGGGATTATAGGTGTGAGCCACTGCACCCAGTCTCTTTCAGACCTTCAAAGTGTCAGATTCTCACTTAATTTCCCCTAGATCAGACAAGAGAAGGTCCTCAGAGGAAGTCTGGCTGCATCAATGCAGATTTTTTCTACAGATGCAAATCTCCTCCACAAAAGATAGCTTTTTGGGTATTCTTGTATTTCTAGCCCTCTGAACAGTGATCCTGAATTATGTCAAGGAAATATATTTGGGAGCGAAATATTTTGGTTTTATTCAAAATTATAAAATTATCTGAAATGAGAATTTTACTGATAGAATCATAGAGGGAAACACCAAAAACTTTCTTGCTGAGCCCACCATCAGAGCGGACCACCATGAGTCACAGAAGTCCTACATTCTAGACCAGTGTTTCTCAACCTTTTTTTTTAATGATTGCTTCCATTAGGATCCGTTTTACATATTTCTTCCTGATTATCCTCCCCCATGAAATTTTAATGCCACAGATACATTGGCACAAGTACTGTATGCATATCTGTGCATTATATATATTAATACAAAGAGAGAGATTTTTTTAACCCCTCAAGAACCAGTTTTTACCTCCATTGAGAATGCATGTTCTAGAACCAGATCTGCCATTTACCTTGCTATGTTTTCTTAAGGAAAGCTATTATCATTTCTGAGTCTTGATTTCTTCTTGGTATCTTGACCAGGAAGAATGAGCTTATTCTTGAGATTCCTCCAATGCCCATCCCTCCACAGATACCACCCCATTAATGACCTTGCCTTTTGACACACTTAACAGCTTTTGATTGCACATGTGAGGAGCAAAATTGAACTACATTTTTCTTTAAACAGACATAAATGTTGCCTTTGAGACCACAGTCAGCTTAGAGCAGACAGCCTATTTTATTCCATTCTGGCAAGCAGAATGACAGTTTGTCAGTTATATTCAGGATTTATCACTATCAGTCTCCCTTTCTCTCCTATCCTGGGTCCCACCTGAATTAGAAACGTTTCTATTAAACAGGGGGCAAAGGGTGTGGCCTGCTCTCTGTTCCTCTATTCTGCCTCCTGGTCAGTGCACTGGCACGCAGGTGCTGCCTTCAGCAGGATCCAGAGGGAACAGTCCCCTTCTTAGCCATGGCTTCATTTCCCTTCTGTGGCTGGCAGGATTTAACTTTTTAGGTTGGCATCATTTGGTGTCTCACTCAAGCAGAGTCAGACGCTGCCTCTGTCACATAGTACATGGTCTGTTGGTCCCATCTGGGTATCTCACATGATACGTGTCACTCTCACTACTGAGCAGCATCTAAAAGGGTGCAAAGAAGCGGGTGCATGCTCACAAGTACAGTCCTGGGTTTATCTAGGCCTCAGGGATTCCAGGAGAAAACAAGACCAAGGTGGGGAAGATCTTGTCCCCATCCCACGTCCTATGTTTTCTGCCACCTAGAAATCCCACATGTGAAACTGGTGTCAGGCAGGCCCTGCATTCAGAAATGTCCCCAACCTTTCAGGAAGGCGCACCTTCCCTTTATTGGGAGACCCCATCAGGTAGGGCAGAGGTTAAAGGCCTCAAAAACTCTCTTTCCAACTCTCTTTCACCCACACCACATCTCCTGATGGAAAAGTCTAGTGGGGCGGGGTCAAAGCATTTATTTTAACTAAAAGTAAATAAAAATATTTTCTCTTCTGTCTTTTGGCTCTGATTTTTTTCCACTATAACCCATTAGCCAGCAGGTGGAGAATGAGGAAATAGTCAGCAGCCTGTAATAAAAATCGTGGTGTATGGGGATTCATGCATTGGGATTCATGAATCATGTCTTTTCCTTTTTATTAATTGTTTTTTTTTTTAAGCAGCAGAGTCTTGCTATGTTGCCCAAGCCGACCTTGAACTCCCAGGCAACCTCTTGGGTAGCCGGGACTACAGGTGCACACCATTGTGCCCAGCTTTTCCTTTTCTGTCTCCTATGCTCTAAGAATTTAGAAACAGAGAACTTACAATGTAACACTTCAAACCATGTTTTGCTTATCTACTTTCCCCCATTTGTATCTCTTCTCGTATTCATGTCCTAACTCTCAAATAATGATACAATTATCCGCCCCATTCAGAACAATTAGTCATGGTGCCTCCCTCATTCTTATTAGCTATATTCAGTCATTAAATTCTATAAATTCTACCTCAGCAATATATGTCATAACCCCCTCCCCACCCGTCCTTCTACTGTCTTAATTCCAGCCTTCATCACCTTTTGCTTGAACAAATGCAATAAATTCCTAATCCGTCTCCCAATCAAGGGAACCTCTCCCCACCCAACACTACCACAAGAGCATTTCTTCGCAATGACTTGACCAGGTCTCTCTCTTGCTTCAAAATATTTGATACCTGTGGAAACTATACAAGCCCCTTATTTAAGAAAGGAAAATATGAAATCAGAAATTTTTCCTCCAATATAAAGAGAATAAGGTTCAATTAATAGGAATTTTGAGTCACTGCTTTAAGATTTTGTTTATTCAGGTACCTTGTTGCAAATCCCTTCTCTTCGCTGATAACAGACTCTCTATAAGAAAAGAACTATCACTGAAGGAGCTAAACAGAGAACCTATTTGCTAGCTAATCAAAGATCTAAAGTAAGATTAAATTGATCATGCTCGATTTGTTCAATATCATAAGTGACAGATTTCTCTGGTGTTTTTCTGCCATTTTCAGAGTAAAGAAATAAGAACTGTGTTGCTGCCAAACTGTTTTATTAGTCACGTAAAAGGCAAATCTTTATGTTTGTCAAGATTTACATGGCTAGAACTATAAATCACAATTAACAACTGCTTAGGAGATAATAAACGTTCATGAATTTTACATGTTGTTAATCGCCTTATCTAAAATAGCACCCTCCAGGGCTTTACTCTGCTTTTTGTCCATGATACTCGTTACCACCTGACACATTTTTTCTATTTTCTGTCATCACAAGAAAGTAAAGCTACAAGGCCAAGGACTTAGTTTTGCCAAAACAGTGGTACCAAATGTGTTTGATTCATTCACATACATGCCTAACACCTAAGACGGTGCTTGGTACAAAGCTGAGCAATGAACCTTCGGCAAATACTGAAAAAGGGGAAATAGAGTGAGAGAGGAAAAAAACTGGCTCATCTACCTGGCTTTTCACGCAACCAAAACAGCTTAAAAGTTCTGGGAACAACTCCGGGTAAGAGGCAGAGTGGGTTATCAGTCATATTGTACAAGTATAGAGTGAAGCTTGAAAACGTGCCGTGACAAGGTCACAAGGCAATGAAAAAGAAAAAAAACAAAATGTAGGGAAAAAAACCTTTGCTAGATTTCACCATTTAACTTTTGGAGTCAGACCCAAAAACCAGTTACCTCCGGTTAGAAACAGCCACACTTGTCACCATATTTATCTCACAATAAATTAAGAAGGGGCAAAAAGCCCTTCAGTAAGAAAGGAGCAGGGCAACGGAATAACTTTTAACACCACCGCCTTTCAATTTTTTAATAATTCTTTTGGCTGGACGTGGTGGCTCATGTCTGTAATCATAACACCCTAGGAGGCCAAGGCAGGAGGATCATTTGAGCTCAGGAGTTGGAGATCAGCCTGAGCAAGAGTGAGACTCCCGTCTCTACTAAAAAAAATAGAAAGAAATTAGTTGGGCAACTAAAAATATATATATAAAAAATTAGCTAGGCATGGTGGTGCATAACTGTAGTCCCAGCTACTCAGGAGGCTGAGACAGGAGGATTGCTTGAGCCCAGGAGTTTGAGGTTGCTGTGAGCTAGGCTAACGCCAGGGCACTCTAGTCCGGCAACAAAGTGAGACTCTTTCTCAAAAAAAAAAATTCTTTTGTCTGCTATGCGTGAAAAGGTTGAGACAAAAGCTAAGCAGAGCTCTGAAGCCCAAAACTAAGATGGCCTACATAACTTCCCTTCATGCACCCAATATGGACGCTAACTGTGACGTTCCCAGAAACAATCCTCAACTGGCCCCGCCCCAGCAACCCGGAACCCCGCCTCCCCCACTATGCCCGCTCTTCCGTCGTAGGCCTGCTCGTCATTGGCTGCTCACGTTATTTCCCTCCTTTTCGGATGTTGCGTCACGCAGTGAGCCCGAGGGACTGCGCGCGCAGAAGCAGTAAGGAGCGGGCGGGAGGCGGGGGAGGTACGGGGCGAGTGTCTCGCCGGCCCGGAAGGGGAACTGCGTGGTGGCGGTGACTGGGATCTGAGGTACCGCTTCCCTCGGCGGGCAGGCGCCCCGAATCCCCGGTACTCCTGACGGCCGGCCTGATGGGGCCACTGGGTGCGGCTGGGGAGGGCTGAAGGCGGCGGCGCTGCTAGCTGCGTCCCGGTCGGACTTCGTGTCAGGGTCACCCTCTTATGGGTGACCTGGTAGAGGGGTCGGCGGCCCCAAGGTCCAGGACAGGCGGACAGTGGCTCTCCCTTTTTGGCCTACTCTCTCTGGGCAGCGAAGAGCTGAGTCATGCTCGCGGCGAGGCCGTGCAGCCGCTGCCCTAGCAGATAAAGAGTCAGCTGAGACAGGGGTGGGGGTATGGGAGAGTTGTGCGTTGACAGGGAGGTTTGCTGCCGGCTTCTCATCCCAGAAGTGGGCTGGGCGAACTTTCTTGGGGGACCAGGCGCCCGCGGAGCTCATCAATGCTCACTGAAGCGTAAGCTGTTACGTAAAAGTGTATGGTAGTTTCTCCATTGCATAGCGAAGGCACCTGAGTCTCAAAGGTCCAGCACCCCCACAAGGTCACTTCTAACATGTGGCAAAAGCAGGATTCCCACTATAGGCCGTTATGCGACATGGAGGCCAGTCTGAGCTGAGCCTCCTCAGCTCCAGTGGGCTGAAGACCGAGGAAGATAGGACAGCTGTAGTTTGAGATGATCTAATAGCACGAAAGTACCAGAATGGCTCGGTGTTTTCCTAAAGGACAGATGCTCAATATTATATACCCTTCGTAGTTCCAGTGGCAGAGCTGTAGGGACACTCAGGTATTTTAAAGCAAGAGTTCTTAGCTTTTGGAGTGCTAGTTAAAACACATATTTTGGACCTATTTCTAGAGGCAGAATCATTAGGAGCAAAGTAAAACCCAGGAGTCTACGTTTTAAGATGCATCTGGGCAATTTCAAAGCTGGTAATCTAAGGGTCAGCACTGTAGTCTGAACACTGTTTCAGTCCAATTCTCTTATATTACAGATGGGGAAAATGAGACCCAGAAGGAGAGTTACTTGCCGAAATATTCACTACAATCATTGGTAGAGATGTGCTGGTAGCCCACGTTGGCTTACGCTTATCATCTCATTCTCACCTGTCAGTCATCTTAGCATTACAGAAAGACATTCAGCTGACTTATAGTTGGTATAATCTCTGGTATAATCTGCCTTGGAGCCAAGAGAATCCAGTTTTTAGCATGCTTTTTTTTTTGGAGGACATTATTGAAAGAATCTAATGTGAGGGAAACCTGATTGGTAACCGAGTTTACTTTGAAAGATTGAATGTCCTTTATGTAGACATAGTAGGGTATATAGAATGGGTTAACCCATTGAGTATTTGCATATCTTGAAGGAAAGCATGATTAGCTGAAATTCATGTAGTTGGCTTCTGTTGATATCTTTTAGCCTTGTAATGCAGCATGACCTCGAAGAGGTATTCGTCTTTTACTTGGATGACATTTTTCCTCTGTTCAAAAGTTGTATAGAGTCTTTTAAATTTTCTCATTCAATGCTGGTATAAATCTTAAGCCAAAACTACATTTGTAAAAGCCATCACAGACCCTGTATTGTCTAGTTATTAACATCTACTCTGTGTCACATATGACTTTTGCAGTTATATATCCTGTTATTGATCAAAGTGGGACTTAAATCTAATTTGGTGCTCCATCCCAAACTAAGTTCTATGGGATGGATTTTTTGAATTACAAGGGGCAAGCAGAGAATTCATTGTTGAAAATTAAAAGCATCACTTTATTCCATCTTTTCTACTAAAAAATAATTTGTTCCTTCTTGTGTCTGGCTCCTCTATGTCCTCCTTTTAATTGGTTAATGGTTTTTTTAATTTTATTTTATTTTTCCTGTCTTTTAAATTAGCATTTCAGATCTGCTTGGTAAACCTGGTGTACCACCATGCTGGCCGCAAGGCTTGTGTGTCTCCGGGCACTACCTTCCAGAGTTTTCCAGCCAGCTTTCACCAAGGCCTCCCCTGTTGTGAAGAATTCCATCACCAAGAATCAATGGCTCTTAACACCCAGGAGGGTAAAGAAAATCTGAATGTTTTTATATTTCTTTACGTGTGCCTGTGGGACTTTTTTTTTTTTTTTTTTGGTAGAGTATAAAGCTTGCTTAAGTGATTTACTATAGCACTTAGTCCTTACAATGTTCCCATCTGCTCTTTATCCCCATAGTTTTTTCGGTTTCTTTCTTTCTTTCTTTCTTTCTTTCTTTCTTTTCTTTTCTTTTCTTTTCTTTTCTTTTCTTTTCTTTTCTTTCTTTTCTTTCTTTTCTTTCTTTTCTTTTTTTTTTTTTTTTTTTTTGTGAGACAGGGTCTCACTCTGTTGCCCAGGCTGGAGTGCATTAGTGGCAGAATCGTAGCTCACTGTAGCTTTGAACTCTGTGTCTAAAGCGATCCTCCTGCCTTAGCCTCCCAAGTAGCTGGGACGACATGTGTATACCACCATGCCTGGCTGATTTTTCTTATTTTTTGTAGAGACGTGGTCTTGCTATGTTGCCCAGGCTGGTTTCAACCTCCTGGCCTCAAGTGATCCTCCCACCTCAGCCTCCCAGAGTGCTGGGATTACAGGTGTGAGCCACCGTGCTCAACCTCCCATTGGTTTC